>PVJA010037517.1:0-20343 GCA_004027025.1 Myocastor coypus | reverse complement strand
ACGCTGGGCTGAGAGGTGTTTAAGTTTAGTAAGGTCATTGTAGTAGGCCTTAAGCCAACAGGTCTGTGTCTTTAAAAGATTATGATACAGCGGGCCATGGTGGTACACACCTATAATCCCAGCACTTGGGAAGGCTGAGGCAGGAGGATCGGTGCCAGTGTGAGACCAGCCTGAGCTACAAAAAGTGAGCTCAAGGCCAGCCTGAACTGCATAGTGAGACCCTGTCTCAAAAAGACAAAAAAAAAAAAAAAAAAAAAAAAAAAAAAAAAAAAAAAAAAAAGCCGGGCGTGCACTCGGGAGGCTGAGGCAAGAGGATTGGTGAGAGTTCGAGACCAGCCTGGGCTCCAAAACTGAACTCAAAGCCAGCCTGAACTGTACAGCGAGACCCTGTCTCAAAAAGACAAAAAAAAAAAGATTAGGATACAGCCATGCATGACAGGCAACCCAATGAAGGCACACAGAGAAGGTGACTGTCTGTGGACCAAAGAGAAAAGAGAGAGGTCTCAGCAGAAACCAACTGTCTTGACCCCTTGATCTCAGACTAATGTCTCTGGAACTGTGAAGCAATAAATTTCCTGTCATTTAAGACTCCCAGTTGGTGTTTCTCATAGCAGCCCTGTATAATTCATATAGGCAATTAGCAGTGCTCAACAGGTGAAGAAATGATGGGAAACGTAAAAATGGGGAACTTGGCTAATAATTATAATATCTAACTCAAAATTATTAGCATCAGGGCTGGCGGTATAGCTCAGCGGATTAAGCACTTGCTTAGGGAAGTGCAGGGCCCAGGGTTTGGTTCCTGGCCCTGCCTGCCTTGCCAGCCCCGCTCTCGAGCATGCTGAGCTGGCAATGGAGTCTGGGAGTGGTGGTGCATGCCTGTACTCCCAGTACTTGGGAGGTACAAGCAGGAGGATCACTATGAGTCAGTAGTGAGACCTTGTTAAAAAAAAAAAGACAAAAAATTATTAGCATCATTAATTAATGTAACATGAGGCTGAGGGAGCACAGAGAAGGGGGTACCTATTATCCTTGGGGACCAAGCACAGGGAAAGGTAGACTCAAAGGATGATCAGGAGTTTATCAGGTGAAGAGACCAAGCTGGGGGAAGGAGAGCAGAGGCCAAAAAAGGGTGAGGATGCTGAGAAGCGGCAATTTGAGAAGGACCTGGACAAGCTGCTCAAATAGAAGCAGAGAGAAAGACAGAAGTTGAGGGTAGGAAAGGGAAAAGAAGGTCTCCAATCAAATCACAAAAGGCTTTGAGCACAGGGCTAAGAAATTTGGTCTTTATTCCACATGGAAACAGAGCACCATGGAGTGATTGGAAGCCAGCACACAGGGCGGTCTTTTTTTGTGTGTTTTTGAGACAAAACTCACTATGCAGTTCTGGCTGGCCTTCAACTTACAGCCATCTTCCTGCTTCAGCCTTGCAAGTGCTAGGATTACAGGTGTGAGCCACTACGCCCAACAGTGCTGTCTCCTTTATGAGAAACCCATTTAATAACAGTAGAAATGCATGATGATGTATGCCTATAATTCCAGCACTCAGGAGATGGAGGTGGGAGGATTGCTGCAAGTTCCTGCCAGTATGAACTACACACTGAGACCCTCTCTCAAAAACCCAAAATAATAATGACAATGATGATGTGGATGATAATAATAGTAATGATGATGACGGTGATGATGATGATGATGATGATGATGATGAAGTGGCAGCAGATGTAATTCAGGCAAACCTTCCACTGAAAATGATGGAAATAACCTAGACATGGGGCTGGCAGGATAGCTCAGTGGACTAAAGCACCTGCCTAGGCAAGTGTAGGGACCATGGTTCAATCCCTAGCACCAGAGGCCACTCCAGCCCGACCCCAGGCAGACTGGTCTTGCCAGAGTCTGAGTGCAGTGGTGCACACTTGTAGTCCCAAAGCTGAGGAAGCTAAAAGCAAGAGTGTCACAATGAGTCCAAGCTGTGTAGTAAGACCCTGTAAGAACCACATACATGGGGTGGGGGGAGGGAGAGAATAATCTGGACATGGCATCAATAAAAGAAAAAAAGGACAGGGGATATAGCCCTGTGGCATGGTAGCTGCCCAGCAAGTGCAAGGTCTTGAGTTCAACCCTGGGCATGATAGATAAATAAATAAATAAATAAATAAATAAATAAATAAATAAAATTTGCTGTTAGCAAGACAGATCCAGGGTTAGGGGGATAGCTTGGGAGTCTAACTGCCTGCTTGACAAGCACAGGGACCTGGGTTTGATTCCTGGAACTGCATGCTGTGCTGGCCCCAGAACCCCGGGAGTGCTGTGCTGGTCCTGAAACTGGATGTGGTGGTGCATGCCTATAATCAAAGCACTGCGGAGGCTGAGACAGAAGGGTCATGACAAGTCCGAGCTCTTTAGTTAGAACCTGTACCAAATAAATAAAATATCTAAAAAATTATAAAAAGACAGAACCATTTCTGGGCTGAGATCTAGAAGAACACAGAAATCCATAGAGACGAGTGAAGTATTCAGAGATGCTTGGGCCTGGGTTTGAAGCTGGTTCATTGTGCACAACAGCAACTCTAGGGGATTACTCCAAACTCCTTATCCCTTAAGCATTGGGCTGTGCCAATTTCTGTCATTTGTGGGAGTGTGGCAAGACAGAATATTCACACACACCAAGTTTAGGGGAGCAGCTTAAATTATCTACACATAGGTAGCTAGGGACAGTAGAAACCTAGAGTTCAACACAAGATCAAGGCTCAGGAAAGTTGCCCAGGGCAGATAAAATCCTCTCTACATGAACCCCACTTGCACCACCGCTGGAGGACATTGGAAAACAGCCTGACAGAAGGCAGATTAACAAGGACAACACCCCACACAAATGTAGTCAACAGACAGTTTACATGGCATGGGAGCCTGTGGACACAAAGGTCCCAAGAAACAGGTAAACTTGTGCATTTTTATTCTTGGATTTGATGAAGAGTAGGGCCCAAGAGAGTGTTACTCAGCATCCTATCGCTGCGACAAAATACCAGATCAAAACAACTCAAAAGCAAAGACTCATTTTGGCTCATGGTTTCAGAGATTTTAGCCCGCGGCTACTTGGTCCTGCTCTTTCTGGGCCCATGTTGAGCAGGGCATTGTGGTAAGGGGTACATGGTCTTCAAGGTGGCTGTCTTAGTTGCTCTTTCTCGTTGCTGGGACAAATACCTGACACTCAAAATGAAGGAAGGAAAGGTTTATTTAGCTCACAGTTACTGGAGGTTTCAGTCCATGTTCAGCTGGCCCAAAGCTGAGTGGAACATGGCAGAGAGCAGCAGTTCACGGCGTCGGAACAGCAACAATGGCGATAGAGGCAACCGACCAACCAGGGTAGCAGAGAGCAACAGCAGCAGCTGAGTCTGTCTCTCTGTCTCTTTATATTCCACTCTGGCTCTCTGCCTTAGGATATACACCCTGGACTACACCTATAATCCCAGAAGTACTTAAAACACATAATCTCAGGGATCATGGATTAAGTCTCAAACTCTAGATCAGTACTAAATCACATAATCCCAGTGACTCATGTGTCGTCTCAATCTATAGAAGTCCCTGTCCATGACTACATGAGGCTTTGGGGGGACAACTAGACATAAACCATAACAGTGGCCAAGAAGCAGGAATAGAGAGGAAGGATCCAGGGACAGAATATTCCTTTCAGGGGATCAGGGGATGGATCAGGGGATCAGGGGATCCCCTGCTTCCATCCTTCTTCCAAGCAGGTTTCCTTGTATCCCATTAAGATATAAATGAACCATTAGGTTAATCTGTGGTTGAGATTAGAGTCCCTGTGGTCCAATATCTCCCAACAATCTCTCTCTGAGCATTGCTGCCTTAGGGATCAGCTCAACACATGAGTTTTTGGGGGTGTTTCAGATCCAAAGTATAACATGGTGAAATAGGGTTGGAGGACTAAAGGGTGTCAGGTATAATGGCAATACTCTGGGGAAGCACAGCAAGGCCCATTTATTCAGATTCTTGCTGCCTTTATATCTTTGAATCCTTTCCTCTCATGTAGACATCTTATGACCTGCTTCTAGGGAGAGGCAGGAGGTGAGAATATTATGCTTTTACTGATTTTTCAAATGCTAGGGCATCATACTCTGGGGTTGTATGTACTAAAACTGAAAATGGGAAGATATGTGTTTTGGTTTATGTCTAGTTGTCCCTCCAAAGCCTCATGTAGTCATGGGGCGGGGACTTCTATAGATTGAGACTTGACTCATGAGTCACTGGGATTATGTGTTTTAGTACTGATGAGATTATGGGTCTGAATACTGCTGGGAATTATAGGTGTGGCCTGAGGTGGATAGGCTAAGGCAGAGAGCCTGATGTAATAAAAAGAGAGACAGAGAGACAGACTATAGTTTTTGCTCTCTGCTCCCCTATTTGGTCGGTTGCCTCTGTGGAGATTGTTGCTGTTCCACCGCCATGAACTGGATGCTCTCTGCCCTGTTCCACTCAGCCTTGGGCCACCCAAATATGGAATGAAACCTCCAGTAACTGTGAGCTAAATAAACCTTTCCTTCCTTCATTTCGAGGGTCCAGTATTTGTCCCAGCAATGAGTAAAAAGTAACTAAGACAATATGAAAGTAATCCTTTGTGCTCTAATTCTTTTACTTAACACTTTCATAGTGGATTCATTGTTTAGTTATGGATATCGTTGTAAATCATTCATTCTCCTTTATTATTATTTTTTTTCTTAGTTCAAGTTTAATAGGTAATACAAAAACTCAATGAATGGCCTTAGTCCTGTTCCTGGTACATCATATATTATCATCCACTGCTAAACACAGCTCAGGCCATTACTACCAGTGAAAGAAAAGATGGTTTCCCCAACCCTTGTAGGAAAGACATATATTGCCCCACACATCTTGCATTTAAAGCATGAAAAAAATGTACAGAAGAGCTTTTGTTCTCTTGGCCCACTGCTCACTTCTGCTTAGAGCAATACTCTTTGCTTTTCTGCACATCAGGCTTGATAGTATCACTGCCAGGCTTCCACCCAGCTGGGCACACTTCTCCATGTTTGTCAGTGAACTGGAAGGCCTGAACAAGTCTCAGAGTTTCATCTACAGAGCAGCCAACAGGAAGGTTGTTTACTGTGATCTGCTGAAGGATACCCTCATCATCAATGATAAAGAGGCCCCTGAAAGAGATGCCTTCATCAGCCTTTAAGACCCCATAATCCTGAGCAATGGTATGGTTGGGATCTAACACCAAGGGACTGTTCATAGGCCCCAATCCTTGTTTCTTGGGTGTGTTGATCCATGCCAGATGACAAAAGTGAGAATCCACAGAAGCACCAATCACTTAGCAGTTAAGTTTCTTAAATTCTTCGGCCCTGTCGCTGAAAGCAGTTATCTACGTGGGGCACACAAAGGTGAAGTCAAGAGGATAAAAGGAGAACACAATGTATTTTCCTTTGTAATCAGCCAGGCTGATATCTTTGAACTGACCATCTGGCATAACAGCTGTGGCTTTAAAGTTGGGAGCAGGGTGCCCAATTTTGGCATTTCCAGAAGATATCTTGCTATCAGCAGTTCCCACGCCGAGATCTCCCAACCTCAAATCACCAACACAGGGATGAGGGACACTCATTCTCCTTTAAAAGAACTCAAGGGGTCACTGAAAACCCTGCATGGAGTCCATGAAGTCAGGATGATTTTAGCAATAATGCTATCTATTTTATGTTATTTCCACTTTTCATAGAATTGACATTTTCTCAAATGGTGCAAAAGCAATAATTGGTAGTGCTGCTAGAGCCTTAGCCCTAATCAAGACAGCATCACCAAACTATACTCCATCCTTTAATTATTCTGAGCAATGGGGTGGGGAGATGCACAAAACTTAGTGCTGTCTTTGGCAGAGGCCTCTATGCGGGTACCTGAATAGTGCATGGAGCTGGCCTATCACCTTCTAGAACACAGTCTTGCAAGATTAATGGGCTGACTGTGGCAAACCATAATCATTCAGACTTGGGTACTTTGTGGATATTTTCTCACAATGGAACGAAGTGAAACCCACACTTGAAGGGAAATAACTTTACATTTGCTGCCAGTGATAACATTTGAGCTTTCAAGAGAAGATTAGAATTTGGGAAGATTTATGTTTAGCCCCTGTGAGCCTGACAGTTTCCCATTACTTGAAAACTTCACTGATGGGACAGGTGGTGATAGGAATGGGTATTTTTTGCTGATATTTTATGAAATGTGTCAACACTTCTCAAAGCTGCTGTGATCTTGTGATATAATAAGAAACATGTATTTTGGTCTTTGGTCGTGACCAGAGCTCCTAAAACACTTGTAATTTCCTGAATGATAAGAGTGATAGCATCATCTTTTGCTATAATACATTTGTATTTCATTTGTCCCCAGTTCCAGAAACAGTTCTAGAGATTAATGTGAAAGAAATGCCTTTTGTTATATATAACAAGCTCCTTTCAGCTACACCTGTGTTTATGAGAGTAAGGTGACTTTTGGAACATCAGAAAGATGGGGCTGACTGTCAGGAGAGCCAATTTTGTCTTCAGAGGACTAGTGGTTGAGTTAATCACTAATTGGTATTGATTTAATTAAGGTGCCAAAATAATAATGCCTCCATAAAAACACCAACAGAATGGGGTTCAGAATGGGTTGGTGAGTCCTCAGGGTCACTGGGAAGATGATGCTCCCAGAAAGGGTATAGAAGCTCCATAGGCCCCTGACCACACCTCTTGCCCTACCCACCTCTCCCACTTGGCAGTTTCTGAGGTGGATCTATGATAAACCAGTGAGTGGAGGCAAGTATTTCCCTGAGTTGTGTGTGAGCCTTTCTAGCAAATGATGGAGCCCAAGGTGGGGGAACATCCAAGTCACACCAGATCAGTCTGAGGTGCCTTCTGAGCTCGGCAGTTGGCATCAGTCCTGTGGGACCCTAACCTGTGCACTCTGACCCTCTAACTCCAGGATATGGCAGCAGAACTGAACTGTAATTGACACCATCTGGTGTCAGAAGAGAACTGAACAACAGCTTGGTATCCATTTGGTGTCAGAAGCAAAAGTAAGTAAAAGGAAAAAAAACGTTGTATCCCCCTCCTTAATTGCAAAACTGGGTGGATCAATATTTTCTAAATGGTCAGTGCTTGATGTTACAGAATCACTGCACAAAAACCATCCATGCAAAAATACCAGACCTATCCATGAATCCTAGTGGAACAGAAGTACACAAAGTATATTGAAGAAAGAGAAATAAAATTGCTATAAACAAATTTATTATTATGGGTTCAGCTTACTACAACCAACCTTTAAGGAACTGTCAGTGGATCACAATTTAGTGAGCTATTAAAGAATATTTGCCATTATCTTAAAAACCTATTCTCTTTTCTTTTCCAACCTTATATTTATGTATGAAGTTATAATATTATTCCTTTATCACTTCAGTGGGAGTAACATATTGCCACAGACTTAATGCAGAAACAAATGTGAGAGTACAGTTGCAACCTAAAACTGATATGAACCAGAGGTGGAGTGCACACTTGTAATTCCAGCACTCTAGGGAACTGAGCGACATGGTCTGTGTTTAGTTGTACCCCTAAAGCATTTTGCCATCATAGGGTGGCTTCTAGAGCTTGTTACTAGTTCATGATCCAATGCTGGGATTCTGGACGTGAGTGCTACACCCGCCTTGGGGAGAAAGGCTTGCTAGCTGCCCCAGCTGTTGCTTCTCCCTTTGCACTTGGCTGTTTTCTGCTGCCTTGAATGGCTGCCCTCTTCCGTGTGCCACTCTGCCATGGAGCCAGCTGATTATGGACTGAAACTTCCACTGCGAGCTAAATAAACCTTTCCTTCCTTAACTCTTGGTGTTGGGCGTTTTGTCCCAGCATTGAGAGAAAAGCAACTGAGACACTCAGACAGGGGGACTAACCTAGGTAGTTTAGCAACTTAGCAAGACCCTGTCTCAAAATTAAAAATACAGACTTCTGGGAAGATGGAGCAGTGAGCAGCAAAGAGCCTCTCTCCGATGTGATGTCCAGATGCTGGAATGTAGCAGTGTGAAGAAGAGGAGAGAAGTGGATCCCCGGCACCCAGGCAGGACCTGACAGGAGAACTGAAGCCCAGAGGGAGAGCGTAAAGAGAGGCTTTAGTGAAGGAGAAGGAGGCTGCAGAGGGTGCTTTCTCCCTGAGCCCAGACTTACTGCATCAGAGGGACAGCTCAAATCTGCACATCCATGGTGGCTGCTGATGTTTTACTTAGTTTTCTTTCATTGTTTAGACAAAATACTCAATAACCATAAGTTAAAGGAGTTAAGGTTTATTTAGCTCACAGTTTGTGGAGGTTTCAGCCATAATCATCTCGTTCCAAGGTAGGGTCTCATATGGCAGAGGACAACAGCTCAAGTATGTGCAAACAGCAAAAAACAAGAAGAGACAAGGGAGGAGAAGGGAAAGGGAGGGAAAGGGAGAGGGAGGAGATAGAAAAGGGGAGAAGGGGAGAGGGACAGGGAAAAGGGGAAAGCATGGAGAAGGAGAAAGGGGGAGGGAGGAAGAAGAGGGGAGGAGAGGGTGGAGGGAGGAGGCAGAGGCAGAGGCAGAGAGGCAGAGAGAGAGAGAGAGAGAGAGAGAGAGAGAGAGAGAGAGAGAGAGAGAGAGAGGCAGAGGCAGAGAAGCCTCATCGCTCTTTTATGCAGACCACTGGGGTTAGGGTAATGACAATCCAATTGGTGGACTGATCTGTCAATCAGTCACTCTTAATCCCAGCATCCTCAATCCCACCATGTACTACAATCAAAAAGACACACTTGGGGACTGGGGAGACAGCTCAAGGGCACAAGTGCTTGCCTGGCAAGTGCAAGGTCCTGAGTTTGATCCCTGGTTCTGTAATAACAACAAAAACGGCACACTAGATCCAGCCACTACTGTAAAAACTCTATGACCACATGAAGCTTTGGGGGAACATGTGGACACAACTGTAACAACGGGTGACCCCAGAGACCTCACACAGAGAAATGTACCAGTGGAGCAGTGGACACAATGGACTGTAGTGGCCAGTGAGTTATTTAGTTTCTGATGTCCCAGGAGAGTGTGACTGGCCTGTTGGAGAGGGGCCAGCTGAGCTCAGAATTTAGAGTAGTTACAGGCCAACTCATGCCAGTGGCTTCCAGTGTCAGGGTGAGGTTCCAGAATTCAAGTAGGTAGGAGTTCAGGGAGGCAAATTTGAGCCCACAGGAGGTACTTGGAGTGTTACAGGCTGAACAAATAGGGCTCTGGCCTCACACACAGAAACCAGCCTGAATGTTAGCAGAACTAAAGGTACGGGCTTGCTGGGATTATCCACGATCCTGTCTGTGGATGTAAAGCTATGGCTGACTTGCTGGAATTAGTCAACTCAGACCTGGACTCTATTTTCCCCTGTTGTCTGCTGGTGACAGTTGGCAGACATGCCTTGAAGGGGACATTTTTGTGTTTGTTTGTTTGGCTGTATTTCAGGGAAGGGTCTACAGGGTGTTCAGGGGTCTCACCAGTACATTGGAATTTTTTTTTTTTTTTTGGTCTTTTTGAGACAGGGTCTCGCTATTCAGTTCAGGCTGGCCTTGAGCTCACTTTTGTAGCCCAGGTTGGTCTCAAACTCGCACCAATCCTCCTGCCTCAGCCTCCCAAGTGCTAGGATTACAGGTGTGCACCACCATGCCTGGCTCACTACTAAATTGGATTTGTAGTGATTCACCTTTTACAGCCTCCCAAGAGCTGGGATTACAGGTGTGTGCTGCCATGCCCAGTCTCAGTTGCTGTCTCAGTATGCCCGTGGGGTGGGGCTGGCATAGACTCAGGGATCTAACTCCTGGCTCCTGCATCTGCTTGCATGTGCTTAACCCACTGAGCTATTGGGCTGGCCTTTTGTGTTTTTGTTTATAAATCAACTGATGTTTTGTTTTGTGTTTGTACTGGGGATCGAACTCAGGACCTTGCTCTTGCCAGGCAGGTGCTAATGCAACTGGGCTACCTCCCCAGCATGGTTTCTGTTTTTTTTTTTTTTTTCCTTCTATTTTTGTATGAGTATGAACATGGTTCCTAGTTTTTTTGTTGTTCTATTCTTTCTTTCTTTCTTTCTTTCTTTTTTTTTTTTTTTTTTTGTGGGACTGGGCTTCAAACTCACGATCTCACACTTACCCAGTAGGCACTTGTGCTGTGGAGCTATCTCCCCAGTCCCTTCTATTCTTAATTTAATTTTTTGGTCTTATTGAGGCATAGTTTTGCTATGTCATTCAGGCTAGACTTGAATTTACTTTGTAGCCCAGGCTGGCCTTGAATACATGGTGATCATCCTGCCTCTGCTCCCAAGTGCTGGGGTTACAGGCATGTGCCATCATGCCCAGCCTGTTCTTTTTTAAAATTAAGTTTATCAGGATCAGGGAGATAGCTCCATGGCATAAGTGCCTGCTTGGAAAGTGCAAGGTCATGAGTTTGAACCCGGGTCCTGCAAAAATAAATAAATAAATAAATAAAATTAAGTTTATCAGTAATTTAGATATATATATAATGGTCACATTCATTGTAGAGAATTTTTTTTGTCTTTTTGAGACAGGGTCTCACTGTGCAGTTCAGGCTGGCTTTGAGCTCACTTTTGTAGCCCAGGCTGGTCTCGAACTCACAACGATCCTCCTGCCTCAGCCTCCCAAGTGCTGGGATTACAGGCGTGAGCCACCACGCCCGGCAATTGTAGAGAATTTGTACCTGTACTATCTTGATTCCTTTTTGTCCCAGTTCTCTCCCTTCCCTTCAGCTCCTTTCTTGATCCTTATTTGCAGAGCTTTATTTCCATTTTACTCTCTCTCTCTCTCTCTCTCTCTCTATATATATATATATATATATATATATATATATATATATATATATATATATATATCTCCCTCTCTCTCTCTCTATCTCTCTCTCGTACTTTTAGGGAAGGCTCTACAGGCTACAGGGTGTTCAGGGTCTTGATACTAGATCAGACTTGTAGTGATCTTCCTGTTTACAGCCTCCCTCCCAAGAGCTGGGATTACAGGAAGTGCCACACCCAGTCTCTTTTCTCATTTTTTTTCTTTTCCTTTCCTTCCTTTCTCATTTCCCCTTTCCGCTTGAACAATTGTTCCTGTTTCACAGTATCCATCATATATATTTTTTTTTAACTTTTTTTTTTCTTATTTCATAACCTTTGTTCATTCACTTATTTTCATGGCCGGCTCAGCCTGCCCTGAGGGCAGGGCTGGCACAGCATGTGGTGCCGGGGATCGAACCGCGGTCCCTGAAGCCGCCCAAGCTTTCCAAAGCAGGCGCTTTAGACCACTGAGCCATCCCGCCAGGCCCATATTTTGGTTCTTATGTACACTTTCAGTTTCTCACACCAGAGACAGTGTGATATTTACACATGTACTTATTTCACTCAAGAATATAGCTTTAAAATCCACCCATTTAGCTATAAATGGCTCAAGTTTAAATTCTTTATGACTAAGTAATACTCCACTGCATAAAAAGAAAACTTATTCATTGGTTGATGGACATTTGGGCTGTTTCCAAGATTTAGTTGTTATAAACTATTAATATGGGTGTGCATATATTGCAGCAGTATGGTGCTTTTAATTATTTGGGGATGATCCCAAAAGGGGATAGGGCCAGCCTGATAGCTCAGCGGACTAAAGCTCCTGCTTAGGTAGACACAGGACCAGGGTTCAGTCTCTGGCATGCTGTGCTGGCCCCACTCCCCGAGGTGTGCTGAGACAGCAACTGAGACTGTGCATGGTGGTATAATCCCAGCACTCCAGAGGCCAAAATCAGGAGGATCATTACAAGTTCGATCTGTGTAGCAAGACCCTGTAGTCCCTGTACTAGATACATTTAATAAAACTAGAATATAGTTTCCAAGAAGGGCAATAGCTGGGTGAGATGCAACCTCTAGTCCTAGTTTCTTGGGGAATTTCCGTAGTGATTTCCACAGCCATTACGGTGTGAGATGGAAGCTCATCGTTGTTTAATTTCCATCTTTCAAATGATTGGTAATGGCGAACATTTTTTTCACATATATATTTGCCGTTTCTACTTCTTCATCTGAGAAGTGTATATTCATTACAGATGCCTATTTTTGAATTGTGTCTTTAAATTTGGTGGAGCCTGTTTTTTTTTTTTTTTTTTCCAGTTCTTAAACCTCATTTATTTGTTTGTATTATGGCAGGCTCAGACCGCCCTGGGGTGGGATGGCACAGCATGTGGTACCAGGGATCGAGGAGCAGTCCCAGTGCTTGCCTTAATTTTCCTCAGCAGGCACTTTAGACTGCTGAGCCCTGTCTCTGGCCCAAGAAGAGATGCGTTTTTTTTTCCTGGAACTGGGGATTGAATTCAGCCCCTTACGCTTGCCAGGCAAGCACTTACTCTACTGAGCTATCTCCCCAGCCCCTTTACTTCTATATATGTTCTAGATATTAGTCATTTGCCTGAGGAACAGCTGGTTAACTTTTCTCTTCACCTTTTGTCAATTGTCTTTTGATTCCATTGGTCTTTTTTCTTTCTTTTTCTGTTCAAAAGATTTTTAGAAACAGTACACATTTAGAAAACCAAGCCGGGCATGGTGACTCACGCCTGTAATCCCATCACTTGGGAGGCTGAGACAGGAGGATCAGTGGAGTTCGAGACCAGCCTGGGTTACAAAAGTGAGCTCAAGGCCAGCCTGAACAGCATAGTGAGACCCTGTCTCAAAAAGACAAGAAAAAAAAATAAAAGAAAAAAAAGAAGAAGAAAGAAAGAAAGAAAAAGAAAACTGAAATGACATACTTAAATCATGATTTTAGTATTACACATTGCTGTGCTCAATGTAGTTGCTTAGTTCATAGATATTAGCATAGTTAGTCATGATGAGATCTCTACCCATTAACTGCTGCTTTCAAAAACCTGGTGGAGGGGCTGGGGAGATAGCTCCGTGGTAGAAGTGCCTGCCTGGCAAGGTTGTGACTTTGAACCCTGGTCTTGCCAAAACAAAAACAAAAACAAAAACACTCAACTTAATTCAAAAACCTGATGGAGTGTGGTGGCGCACACCTGTTGTCCCAGCACTTGGAAGGTTGAGGTAGGAGGATCGATGTGAGTTCAAGACTAGCCTGGGCTATGAAAATGAGCTCAAAGCTTGCCTGAACTGCATATCAAGACCCTATCTCAAAAAGACAAAAAAGAGCCAGGCATGGTGGCACACGCCTGTAACCCCAGTACTTGGAAGGCTGAGGCAGGAGGATCAATGTGAGTAAGAGACCAGCCTGGGCCACAAAAGTGAGTTCAAGGCCAGCCTGAACTGCAGAGTGAGATCCTGTCTCAAAAAGACAAAAAAAAAAAAAAAAAAAAAAAAAAAAAAAAAAAAAAAAAAAAAAAAAAAAAAAAAAAGATCTAAAAAACCCGATGGAGGGTCAGGTATGGTAGCACACACCTGTAATCCCAGCATTTGGGAGGCTGAAGCAGGAGAATGGTTGAGTTTGAGACCAGCATGGTCTGTATAGCGAGACCCTGTCTCAAAAAGACAGAAAAAAAGAAAAAAACTGATCAAAATTTTTAGGTCAATTGCCTTAGCCATCTTGTATATATACATATATACATTCCCCTATGTTATTATCTAATTTTTCTCCTTTCCTTCTTTTTAAAATTTTTTTAAAAAGGTAATAAAAGAAAATGAGAAGCTGGGCGTGGTGGCACATGCCTGTAATCCCAGCACTTGGGAGGTTGAGGCAGGAGGATTGGTGTGAATTCGATACCAGGCTGGGCTACAAAAGTGAGCTCAAGACCAGCTTCAACTGCACAGTGAGACCCTGTCTCAAAAAGACAAAAAAAAAAAAAAAAAAAAAAAAAAAAAAAAAAAAAAAAAAAAAAAAAAAAAAAAAAAAAAAAAAAAAAAAAAAAGAAAGAAAATGAGAGAGAACAAAAAGTTGTTAAAATTTCTTCAAAGAATGTAATAATATTGAATCATACTTCCCATGTTGCATAACTATATCTGTAAATCTGAGCAACAGATTTGATGATAAAAGTAGATAACATATCAATCATTGTCTTTTTTTGTTTTTTTGAATTGGCTTTAGCTATGTAACTGAGGCTGTCACTGAACTCACTATGTGTTCCAAGTTGGCCGTGCACTTGTAGTGTTCCTCCTGACTCAGCCTCCAAGTGCTAGGGTTACCTGGTAGAAACCCAGTAGTTTGCAAAATTATTATTACTGGGGCCAGGCAGATAGCTCTGTGGCACAAGTACCTGCCTGGCAAGTGCAAGGTCATGAGTTCGAATCCCAGTCCCACCAGAGAAACAAAAATTATTACTCATCACCAAGGTGGAACATGTAGCTCCCTGTTTTCAGCCTTTTATAGTCTTCCTCAGGGACTCTGATCTTTGGCCTGACTTCCATTTTTTCACTGATGTGCATTCAGAGTCCATCTCTCTGGGTGAAGAGGGCAGCAGGGACCCCACATGTATATTGGGGTATGCACAGATGTCAGAGAGAGGTGCCGTGCAATGAGATGTGACCAGGTGTGTGGCAGTCCAGGAGGCCATGGCAGAGGGGATGCCGGAAACAGGTGGTGGTTGCAGTGGCCAGGGGCAGCCTCTCTCACAGCCCTGGTGTCCATGTGGTCACAGGGACCTGGGAGGGACGCTCAGCCAGGCCTCCACCAGCAGGATGCACCCTCACTGGCTGTGTACCTCTGTGACTTCCACTTCTTTCTCCCTAAAACAATGTAGAAAAGAAGGAACACTGAGTGGGGATGATGGCTGCCTCTGCCCGACTTGGAATGAAAACATCCAGATGTTTTTTTAGATAGGGTTTTACTATGCAGTTCAAGCTGGCCTTGAACTCATCCTATAGCTTAGGCTGGCCTTATACTTGAAGCCATTTTCCTGCCTCAGCCTCCCGAGTGCTGGGATTACAGGTGTAAGCCCCATGCCCAGATCCTGTAATTTAAATTGCTGATTCAAGGCTTTATATACAGATGGAAGTTGGGGACATTTGGCCAAGGCAGAAAGAACATGGGTCTAAATCAGATCTCATTTTTGATGGTGGGGTACCTCAGAGATTCTTAATACATAATCTTGCCTCTTACAAGGTAGAGATTTTCATTTTTCTCCAGTACACTAAAATTTGGGACAGAACCCATGACATATGCCTTAGCCTATATCTAAGAACAATGACCATCCAGAAACTTCTGTGCCCTTGATAAAAAATGTTTTTCTTTTTGTCTCTTTTTTTTGAGACAGGGTGTCACTATGCGGTTCAAGCTGGCCTTCAGCTCACTTTGGTAGCCCAGGCTGGTCTCGAACTTGCACCAATCCTCCTGCCTCAGCCTCCCAAGTGCTGGGATTACAGGCATACGCCACCATGCCCGGCTCTAAAATGTTTTTCTAGATCTTGTTTTCCTCATCTTTTTTTTTTTTTTTTTTCCCCCAGAACTGGGGTTTGAACTCATGACCTTACATTTACCAGGCAACACTTGTGCCATGGAGCTATCTCCCCAACTCAATTGTTTTCTTCATTTTTAGAGTGAGGTTGTAGCAGCATTGAAGTCATGAGTTCCAGTGAAGCGGAAACAGTTTCTGCATGTTCAGCAAAGTTGAGAGTGAAGAAATTTGACTTAGAGATGGAGATGTGACCTATGGAATCACAAGCTCAGTCCAGGCTGGGAACAGAGAGCTCAGATGGAGGTAGGCTTTCTGGTCAACCTCTGAATTGCCTTGCAAGGTGCCTGCTTCCCTCCCCTCCTCTCCTCTCCCCTCCCCGCCCCTCCTTTTCTTTTCCTTGTTTCAGGATCCTGGAGTGCTGAAATTTCAAGCTTGTTTCACCTGGGCTGCAGGCTGCATGCAAGGCACTTGCTTTTCCTGGCTTCTGCCTTCATGGGAACTTTCATATCTCCACTTGCCCTCCCTCCCTCTTTCCCACTCTCCCTTCCTCCCTCCCTCCCTCCCTCCCTCCTTCCCACTCTCCCTCCCTCCTTCCCACCCTCCCTCCATCCTTCCCAGCCTTCCTCCCTCTTCCCTTCCTTCCTCCCTCCCTCTTTCCTTCCCTTCTCCAAGAGACTTCCAGCTCCTTCTGTATCCCAGCCCTCCCCACTCCTTCACAGCCACCCCACAGCGTTCTCCATCCCCATTCTCCGCTCATCTATCTGCCCCTCTTCAGCCTTGCTTCCTTCTGGCTCTCTCCCAGTGTTGCTCCCAGCCACTTCCCTCCCCAGCTGCTGCCCTTCTCTGCTGCTCCAGGCTCCCTGGATGCTGTTCGGCAGCCTTCCATCACTGTCTCTGTTGGGCCCCTCCCTCCTCTGGACAGCTTCAGCCTTCCTGCTTACCTCCCATACTTGGGACAGCTCCCACATCGCCATTTGCTTTCAGTTGTTTCCATTTTCCTATGATGTAAATCAGGCATTTAGGTTATGAAAACAAATCCCCTGTAAGACTGAAATGGCCAAGGGAACCCTGGGCCTGTGTGCTCCCTCCTAGCCTCCATGCCCACCCAGGCAGTGTTCCTTATCCAGAGGTCTTTTCTTAGGATTTAGGATGATCTTCCACAGACTTTCACTTCCTTCTTCTCCTTCTGCCTGGCTTTTCTACTTCAGTCTCTTCCCCTCATTACCCCTTTAGATCTGTAGACTGAAACCTGTGCCTTTTATGTGTTTGTTTTCCATACTGAAAAAACAGGTCTCCCTCTTACAGTTAAAGAACTTAGTGAAATGGCCACAGTCCCCCTGGGAGAAAACATTATTGGAAGGAAAACAAGCAATTCAAAGTGACAGGAAATACAAGCGCGCGCACACACACACACACACACACACACACACACACACACACACACACACGCACGCACACACACGCACACACATGCACACACACGCACACACACACACACAGAGAAGGCAGCTCATCTTTATTTTCTGCCCACAAGCAGTGCACATTCCTGCTCTCTGTAGTACACACAGAACACACACATTTCCTTTACCAACCACTGCTCCTTTGTGTGTCAGATTCAGGAGCCAAGCCACTCAGTTTGTAGATTTGCAAGAGTTTGAGGGCACTAACTCCCAGCTGTGAGAATAATGCCTGTGTAACTATAATAGTTAAGATATAAACCTTTCTAAAAGACTGAGTATTTATGTACATCTACCCATTAATACCTATCAAAACATTATGAAATAGGATTACAAATATATATTATGTATTATAATAATGTAATATATTATAATATATATTACATCCATTATTACATAGTAATACAATAATACATAGTATCTCTGTAGGCAAAATGCCTACAATAAATCAGTGAGTTTATACTATATATTAAAGAAATCTTTAACATACCCATGGATCTATCCCTGTATTTTAAGCATTCCCTCCTAATGTGAGACTCTACAGGTCATCTTCAATTGCTATCAGAAGTATGGGAAACCAAATCATAAAAATAACAGATGTCCACTTCAATTCATTAATTGAACAAAGAATGTAAAATTAGCAAGGTGCTGGAGAAATATTCATTCCTCATGGTCCCACCACAGGGTTCCAGCTCTGGGGGGAATGTTGTAGGGGATTCCATTTCATTACGCCCATGGACCAGAGATCTGGAAGGAAGAGAGGAGACAATGTCAGCCTTCAGGGGGACAATTTTATAGATGACAAGATTGAAGCCCAACTGCCAATCCTAACTACAGTCTGAACCAACACCATGTCCAGCTTTATCGCTAACACTGGATCATGACTCAATCATTTCCAGTTGTGGCTCTCAGAGTTTTTGGCCCATGTTCCAAAACTCAGGTACGATATCTCAGGTTAAACATAGCTTCCTCCTGATAGCAAGAATCTGAAGTGGTTCTCCTCAGGGACCTGACATCCCTTGGAGAAGGCGGCACATTTCACTCATGATCCCCTTAGTGCTTTCCGTGCACGTGGCATCTGGAATTCTGTCCATGATATCAGCATCACTAATACACCAACATCATGATTGTGGCCTGACCCCAAGCCCCAGTGTCTCATAAAAGAAGCTTGGTCCTAAACGTGGCTACTTGCATGGGATTTACTACAACTCTTTACAGGGCACCCAAACAGCTCAGCAGATTAAAGTGCCTGCAAGCAGGTGTAGGGGCTTGGGGGTTCAATCCTCAGGCTTGGCGAGGGCCTGTAATCCCAGCTCTTGGGAGGCTGTAAACAGGAGGATTGCTATGAGTCTGATCTAGTAGTGAGACCCTGTAGACCCTTCCCTAAAATACACACACACCATATTCCTCTACCCAAATCCATACTGTACTGTGTCTATTGTAAAAAGTTACCTGAGCCTCATATTTGTTAACCTTTTATCATTCTGACAAAAGGTCCATGACCTAATACTTGAGGAGGAGATGTGTAATTACTGGAGAGGAGATATTTGTGCAAAAGTGGAAAGGTGGGCTAGGAAACCTCCAGGACACTCAAGCATAAAGGGTGCAGCCTGTGCAGCCTGGGATGTACATGCAGTCAGGGGTAATTCCCTGCCCTTGTTGCACAGGCAGCCTGTTCCATTGATAGCTTCTCATGAAACATTCATTTGTTATAAATAAATTCCTTTCTTTGCTATCCCTGAAGGACAAAAGGCCCTATATAAATGAAAAAAGACAAGAGTACAATGCTGCAGGGAAATGGAAATTTACAGCTAGTAGATGAAAGTCCATTTAGAACAAACAAATCGACATCTCATGCACTGATGGGGACCCATTTGCTGAGAAGGATGCTTACCGAATCTGTACCTCACATTGTATGTGCTGTTGGTGAGGTCTGGCTCAACAGTGTCCCAGGACACAGCTTGTGTCTCTGAGATCATGTGTCTGCTT
This sequence comes from Myocastor coypus, assembly GCA_004027025.1. NCBI lineage: Eukaryota > Metazoa > Chordata > Mammalia > Rodentia > Myocastoridae > Myocastor > Myocastor coypus. The sequence goes on along the minus strand of PVJA010037517.1, from coordinate 1,495 downwards.
GCCATGTTCGTTGGTGGCTCTGGGGGTGGGGGTGGGGGTGGGGAGAGGCCAGATTTGGGCCTGGAGCTGGGTGGGTTCCTGATGTGTAGATGGTGGAAGGGGCAGGGGATCATGAGGAGCCTCCTGTGGGCTACCTATATTCTCTACATAAGCAGCAGCAGTGCTGTCTGAATGAACCCTGGGACACTTACCTTCTTCGGGCCACTGTCCTCAGGGCTTCAGGGTCCCCTGAATGAGGGTGCGATCTCGGCCCCACACCCAAAGCTCAGGATCATAGGCTTGGATCTGGAAAGGAAGACAGCCCCTGAGTGGATGAGGCTGGAGTGACATGGCCCCATAGCCAGCCTCCAGCTACTCCTGGTCACCCATCTGTCCCAATCCATCCTGTTCCTGTCAGCCCAGTCTCACCCACCTCCTCACACTCCTCCAGAGTCACCCTGAGGTGCCAGTCCATGTAGCAGATGAACTGGTAACGTAACTTCTGGAACTGGGCAATCTTTTTGCGATCCCAGTCATAGAGAAACAGTAACATGTCTAGTTTCTGAGCCTGGTCATCCTCTTCCATGTCATTGGCCAGGTATCTGGGAAAGAAAGCGAGTTGCTGATCAGCACACAACCAGAAAGGAGCTGGGCCCTGGGTCAGCTCCCAGGGAAGACAACAGGCCCCCTCCAGCTCAGTGCCATCAGCTCGGTCCGGCATTTCTGAGGACCGAGTGCAGAGGCATAGGATGCATGGGCCCCTCTGATGGTATCTTCCACATGAGGATGATGACAGGACCCCTGTGTAGTGCCTGAGGTAGCCGCTTGCCGCTGTCACCAGGTAAAGTGGACACCACCATCTCCCTGCCTTCATCCTCTCCTTTCCCTGAAGCTTGTCCTCTGTGCAAACACCTGCCTCTTGACCACAAGGGGAGCATCTACACAGGGTGACCTTGGTATGCTTCTGTGCTCTGCCCTCTCCTCCCTAGTGGCCAGCAGAGGGTTGGGCTCAGGGTGTGCATGAATTCTACTACTGAGTTCTACATGTCCTGCCTATTGCTAAGATCCCTGGCAGAGGATGCAACGAGGAAGGTATTATGGAAGGAAGGAAGGAAGGAAGACTACCCAGAGTCTCTGCTGGTTTCAGTGCTGCAACAGAAGCACTCACTGAGTGACAAGGACTGAGCCCGCTGTTTGAAGAACATTCACAAGACCCAGTGCTCAGCAGCCATCTCCACGAAGGCACCTAGGTAAAGGGCAGGCAGAGGAGGAGCTGGAGTCCCAAGTGTCCTGTCAGCAGAAACTTGAGGACAGCGTTGCTGGAATGCAGACGCACCAGGTCAAGGAAGGGTGCAGACACTTCGGGAGCCTCACTCTGCTTGCAGCACCGGAACTGAATGCAGGTTTTTGCTGCTGACTGACATCCTTGCCCCCTTTTTAAAGCGTTTATTTGGAAGGAGGGTCCTGCATCTTCCTAAGCTGTAGGCCTGGCATTCTCCTCCCTCAGTCTCCCAGA
>PVJA010037516.1:0-20341 GCA_004027025.1 Myocastor coypus | reverse complement strand
CACACACTGTGCTCTATAGAACTATTGTGAGGACAATATACAATATGTCAACTTTTTAAAAAAGAAAGGGGAAAAGAAAAGAGAGAGAGAAAAAAGTAATGTATATTGAAAGTGTTAATGTTTAATTGTTTGATCAATCTTATATACCTATATCTATTAATCTAAACTGATCTGATGATGAAAATATGTAATATAACCACTGTTAAATTTAAACAATAAAAATATTAAATCATAAAAAAGAACAAACATACACTAATTTTAAAAAGCAAAAAGCACACAGAACTCATTTTTAATAGAGCCCTGAGAATGCTCAGAAATATGTTGCTGTGAGTAGGGCTGACGAAGAGGCATGGTGTGACCACTTAATATCCATAATGCATGCAGAATGACTCGTCTTTACTGAAGGTTAGGACACCAATAGAAGGTTAGATACTAATTTGGCATCTTATCTAATGATCTCAATTATTATTCATTAGTGTGTTTCCTAAAACCATTACTATCTAATATAAACAACCAAAAAGGCATTCAATATTTTTCCTTCAAAAAATCAACATATCTGAATTGATTAAAAAGTTCATTAGACAGTGGGATATTAAACAATACCAAATTATTTTTGTGTACTTATGAGTGTGAGTACAATTTCCAATTTGAATTAACAAAAGCAAAATCTCCCAAAATTCTCCCATCATGATTTAATCTACAAAATCACTTTTTCTAGCGATTAAAGCAAAAATATTTTCTCTATAAATTATATACAGAATACACTTTATGTTATGACAACGGGAGCATGAAGAAAGGGCTGCCGTCCATCACAGATTGTCCCCTGAATCAAGTGTATAATTCAGCTTGCACTTTGTAAGTTGGAAAGGAGAATCTGTAGCTAAACCCTAAGTTCTCCTGCACTGCTTGGTCTATCCCAACAAATTCTGAACACTGCCACTCAGAATCTTCAGGAAATTTCCTAGTAGAATTTTACAATGAAAAGCAGCAGTATAACTATCAAGAACAATAAATTTAAGTATTTTAACCTACAGAAACTGTGAAATGAGTACATAAAGTATGAATAATCTGAAATGTTAGAGCCTATTCCTTTAATTTTAATTAATCTAATAGTAAAAAGCCATATAACTATTAAAAATGCTCTAATCTAAGGTCATTGTGGAAAATGCATTTTTGACAGTTATCAAAATGAGACCAACTTACTGTAAAATTATCAAATACATAAAACTTATTAATGGCTTTAAACCAGTGGTTCTCAACCTTTCTAATGCCGTGACCCTGCAATACAGTTCCTCATGTTGAGAACCGCTGTTTTAAACTGTACCAATAATAGTACCAATATTCTATAAAATGAAGGACTGAACAGAACTGCTTGGCTGTCAAATATTTTCAGCAAATGGACTTGAAGAATGCTACAGATGCATGTGTACATTATGATGATCTGTCAGCACAGGAACCCTCTTGCATGTACTCAATCTCCAGATTAGTCAGATTACAATTTCTGTGTGAAGATTCAGGTGTTTCTCTATCATTGACCACTTCTTCTCCTCTTCACAATCCCCATCTGTCTGCTGTTCCAGTTCCTCCTTTGTGATCATCTCAAAATCATTCCCATTTCCACCACTGCACTGGGACGTGCCATTTCACTCCTGTCACTGTCTGCATCTGCATGCCGTTCTCCACTTGAGCCTTCTGTTCCATGACTTCCTGCTCCTTTTACTTCATCTTTCTTTTCCTCACTGTCAGACTTCTGCTCTGTTTTTGGTTTCAGATTTTTCATTTTTCTTTAAGTCTGCTTTTGGTTAAAATCACTTTTCTTCTTGTGCATTGGGATTGATTTTATGTGTGAAAGTTATAAGAAAAATATTTGAAAAGCAAAATCTCCATCTCTCCCTACAAGCTTGAGGAGTGGAATATTAAATGACTCTGGAGAAATGTTGAGAGATCAAATCAAAAAGGGGCATTCCAAGTCCCTGCGATGTGGCTTCAGTATGAGAAAGAATGCCAGGTCTCTAGGTTGGTAACCTTATCTAAAGCTGGGCATTAACATGGGCATGATTGTCTCAGGGTTGGGCACCTCTAAGATGAAGGTGGTGACTTTTGATTGTTTCCTTAAGACCCATACTTACTAACAGGGAAATGCTTTATTCACAGGGCACCACAAATACATACTTGAGTATCTCCAAGGGGTTCTGACAGAGGCAGTAACTTGCTCACTAGAGCTTGGAATTCTCTAGTCAACATTCCTCCAATAGTCTGTCTGTCTGTCTGTCCATCTGTCCTTCCTTCCTCATTTATGTATTTAGTGCAGAGTCTCACTACACAGCTTGGACTTCTGGTGATCCTCCTGTTTTCATGCTCCCCAGCACTGGGATTATAGGCATGCGCCACTGCACCCACACTTGTCCATCTGCTCAGTGTGCCCTGGGGGTGGGGCCAGCATGGTATGCGAGACCATAGATCTAGCTCCTAGTGATCAGACTAAGTGCCCAAACCAGGCACTTAGTTCACTGAACTATCTCACCAGCTCCTACTTCTCTTGATTAAATAAGTAGGTGTTTTAAATGCATTATCTCAAATCATTAAGCTTTATTTTCTTTTAATGATCTCAGCAAAAAGTATAAACACATTAGTGAGCTGCTCCTTTTTCTGCTGCAACCATACCCTAAGCCCTGTGTATATATTACCAGGAATTCCATGGTAGGCAAAATGTGGGCCTGGGCAATGGGCATATGATAAACAGGTAAGTGGGGCATGTGCTGTGCTCCTTGGGAGCCACCTGAAGCCCTGTACCCTGAGTGCCCTGAAGCACCAAGAAGAGCTCTGGTGGCCATCGCAGGGACTCTGGAGGAAGAGAATTAAAAAGGAAAACATTCTTTCTACAGCTGATAGTATAACTGCCTTTTGATAATGTTTCTGGAAGAACCTTAAACGTCCAGGGACTTTCAAACACTGCTGCTCATGATCTTCAGTTCTCTTCTAATCACTTTAGAACTGGGATTGCCAGGTAGAAGTTAGTTTACTGATAAGGACATGTGGCTGTTATCTGCCTACCTCAGGGACCTGGATACACTGGTGTGCATGTACTCAGGAGTACATGTATCCATCTGATACGACTCCTGAGTAGGGCTCTGCTCTGGTGTCAAATGTTGACAACGTGAGGATTGACTTTCTAATTAGAACCACTGCTAAATAGGGCAATGTATAGCTTTTAAACTTCTATTGAAATAGTATATTTTAAAATATACTATTTTAAAATGTTTCTTGAAAACACAAGGTACCTGCATTTATTTTGGAAGTTTTTGTTGCCATTGAGAATAAATGAAAATGCCTGAAGTTAAAAAAAAAAAAAAAAGATATAAATGATACTTTTTCTTATATGATTGACCTGCACAAGATCTAGGGATCATTAGGCAAACTTATAGAAAAAGACAGATTTATAACATGTCAAATGAGACAAATTAAAAACTGTGGGTGTAAGACTCACTGGTATTAAAATACAACCACTAGACATCTGGTGTCCACCAGCCATGAGAGTTCACTCACACCTCAGTCAGTGTTCTCCATAAAAACTCAGAGACACAGAGGCTCCTCAGATACATATTACTCTCCCAGTTTGTATTATTTCAAACATTTTCTATATATGTGTATATACATATGCATATACATATATATATATATATATATATATACATATATATATATATTTATGGAGAAGAAAAGTTTAGATAAATGGAAGCATTCTCTACACATTACCTGCACTTTCCTTTTTCACTTTGTAATATGCTTTGAAACTGTTCCATATTGGCATACATAAATTTGGGTGATTTTTAAAGTCAATCGTTTTGATGTTTCATTTTTCCCAGTTCTTCCCCCAAAAGTCCATAATCTTCAGAAAAGTTTCTTTTGCTAAGTTTCTTACAAACAGTAACACTCTTCATATGGCATTTTTTTTCAGAAAACAAAAATTGGATAATCTTTTGCTAATCAGAGTTCAGAGAACACATATTTTTCATGCCACCATTTAGAAACCCGCTTTCAGTTCCACTCCCTTCATTATCTGCAGGTTGTGGCTGTCATGATGGGTCTCTTCCTCCAAGAGATGGGGCATGTCTCTAGGTTGGGGCTGGCACATGGCCCCCTCTATGTTCAAGTGACTTAGGAAACCATGCATTTAGCCCCAGCACAGCTTGTGCAAGTATTACACAAGAACACATGTGTGTTGTTGATACCTAATAGGATAAAATGAGGGAAAGATGAATGCCAGAAGCACTATAACTGGCTGGAGAACTTGAAAATAATAGACTTCTAAAGGAAACCTCAGACACAACGTGCATACTGAATGAGGTAATGCACACAAGCATTTAGTGGTCTGGAACTATTCGTGCTACCATGACAATAATCTACACGTAGAACCATTTAAACTGTCTCCCCACACTGTCCTTTACCTTATCAATTTTTTTTTATCAGCAACCCTGCCATTGATTGCTAAATGTAACTCTCAATTTAGTAAGAGATTATTGTACAGTCATGGATCAAAAAATATTATTTAGATTTGTTTCAAGGGCAAAAAACTGTTACTATGAACACTGCTGAGTTTTGTAAACACAGGGTGGATAATGTCCTGTCTGGTGATACGATTCTGCAGATAGATGTCTGCAGAGTGAGAAGCAAAGCACACTGCTAATGCAGAGGCCATTTACTCAGGAGACAGGTGAGAGGCAGTGTGAGAAAGGCAGTGATCAGTGAGACAAGCTGCTCTGGGGAGACCACACAAAGGTTCCACAAAAGTGCTATACTTATACTTTCTGCAATATGTTACTATAAAATAGTTGCATTTTGTCAGTTGTTTTTTCACTGGAGGCTTATGCATTTTAGGGATTGTTTAGTATCAACACTAGTCAATGTTTAAAAATTTCTCTAGTATATAGATTTTATCTCATGCCATGAGGAAAGGAAAACAGGAATTTCCATCCATTTTCCTGTCAAATAAAAGAAATGCAAAGCTATGCCCCCACCCCAAAAACAAAATTGAGTCAGGCATGCTTCAAGATATTTCAAATTTAAAGGACTAAATTTTTATTTGATCCTACAAAATCTGAGGATCATGTTTATATTTAATATAGACTCTGAATTTAAAGGCAAAAGTAAGTTATGGAAATTAAGTGTTTTTCCCAAAATTAAAAGGTTAATTAGTAGAATTCTGATTCCCTAGTCTGTCCTCCAAGGATCTTTCAAATGAGTAATACAGTACCTTGTTTACTTCTGGACTTTGCTTTTTCACAGAGAAAGCTACATTAAACTGGGCAGTAGCATACCCTAAGATTCTTTATGGCGACCTAACAGTAAGCAGTGACAACATGAGTCAAACTAAGCACTGGCTTAGAATAAAAACCCTCCATCAATAATAGGATTCATTAGAAATCAGGTATTTGAGGGGCTGGGGAGATAGCTCAGTAGAATAAGTGCTTGCCTGGCCAGCACAGGGTCCTGAATTCAATCCCTGGTACCAGAAAAACAAAAAACAAAACAAACAAACAGACAAAAAAAAAAAAATGAATGCCAAATATTCCATCAAGACCAAGTGCAGCATCCAGTTTGTGGACTGGCATCCCACTGGCTTCAAGGTGGGAATTAATTACCAGCCCCCCTCTGTGGTGCCTGGTGGAGACCTGGCCAAGGTACAATGGGCTGTGTGCATGCTGAGCAACACCACAGCTACTGCTGAGGTCTGGACTTGCCTTAACCACAAGTTTGATCTGATGTATGCTACACGTGCCTTTGTTCATTGGTATGTGGGTGAGGGAATGGAGCAACGGGAGTTTTCTGAGGCACGGGAGGACATGACTGCCCTGGAGAAGGATTATGAGGAGGTTGGTGTGGATTCTGTGGAAGGAGATGGTGAGGAGGAAGGAGAAGAATATTAAGCATTCCCTTCAGCCCCACAACATGTCATGCTTTGAGAACTTGAGCTTCAGAGTAGCTAACAATCACTAAGCTGTTCTGGTGGCATCATCTTTATTTGATTATGTCTGATCTGTGATCATGTCTTCTCCATGTGTACCTCTTGACTTTTCCATCATGTCTCACAGTAAATGTTTTAAGAAGAAAGAAAGAGAGAAAGAAAGAAAGAAAGAAAGAAAGAAAGAAAGAAAGAAAGAAAGAAAGAAGAAAAAGAAATTAGGTGTTTGACCTTGGGCAAGTCACTGAGCCTCACTGGATGCCAGCTTTCTCTTTCTACAAAGAGAAAATTAAAGAAATTAAATTCTAGCCATCAGTGCTGAAGATCTTTTTCTGTTTGTTTGGCTTTTTGAGACAAGCTCTTGCTGTATAGTCCAGGCTGGCCTCAAACCTGTGGTGATCCTCCTATGGTGGACCCCAAATGCTGGGACTACAAGTGTGTAGTCCTAGAATTCTATAAATGTGATTAGTTTGTCCAAATTAATGTATCTTATTTTTATGATTCAAAACTCTGTTGGGGCAATCCGCTAAACAGTGGTTCTCAACCTGTTGGTTGTGACCCTGGTAGGGGTCAAATGACCAAAACACAGGGGTCGCCTAAAGCCATTCTGAATCATAACTGTAGCAGAATTACAGTTCTGAAGTAGCCACCAAAATTATTTTTTGGTTTCGGGTCACCGCAACATGAGGAACTGTATTGTGGGGTCACAGCATTAGAAAGGTTGAGAACCACTGGTTTAATACAAATACTATAGGCCATAGTTAGAGTACCACCTAGTGGCCATTCTGCTGATTTGATCAGTCAAATAATAAAATATTGTTTATAAAAGTAATGTAAGTAATCTTGGAAACAACCAAAATGTCCATCATCTGAAGAATGGTTGAAAAAGATGTGGTATTTTTATACAATGGAATATTACTCAGCCATAAGGAATGATAAACTATAAGAGTTCATATATTAGGTGGGTGTATCACGAATATATACTCATAAGTGAAATAAACCAGACCTACATAGGCAAATATCATATAGTCTCCCTAGTATAAGAACTCAAAAGAAGAAAAATAAATAAATAAAAAAATTTTGGGGGGTACCAGGAATCAAACTCACGATCTTGTGTTTTCTGCATCCTCAACCCCCATAAATTTTTTTTAGAAGAGTGACTTCAATATAAAATGTATTTGGAAGAGTTAAAAAAAATTAAGGTTTATTGAAAGTATTAATGTTTAATTATTTGACCAATCTTACATACCTATATCTATTAATCTAAACAGATCTGATGATGAAAATACGTAATACAACCACTGTTAAATTTTTGTTCTTGTTCTGAAATTCAATACTATATGTACTCTTGCTTGTTACTGTTTTTCTGTTTCTATTTTTAGTATTTTTACAAAATAAATAAATCCACTCTAACTGAAAAAAAAATATGGTGCTGCTCCTTTTGCATCTCTTTTCACTGTTTTTCCTCTTCCTGACTGAGGGCTGAAGAATAGGTGATATAAGTAAGATGCTCTCTTTAAAATTCATTTTTAAACCTGGAGCCGGAATAGAAATGAGAAACGTTTAGAGAGCTCCTAAGAAGTATCACTCTAAGGCAATTTTATTTAATTATTTCCTTTGTATTGACGAATGTGCTTATTCATGGTGAGAGCCATCCCCACAAAGCCATACAACTCTAACACTGAAATGACCCAAGGATTTTGTTGAGGATTTAAGTTGCAAGTGACTGACATCTAACCTGAACCAGTTTGCATTAAAAGAGGGCTCATTTGACTATGAGTCTGGAATCAAGTTCCAGAAGGTGGCATTAAAGTTCTGCCTTCCCATTTTTCATTTCTGTTTCTCCTTCGTGGCTCCATTCTTAGGCAGTCTCTTTTCCTGCAGATCTCAGCAGTCCAGAGTAAAAAGTGAAATAAGACCCATTTATATAAAGAAAAAATTAAAGTGCTGGAATGACATGGAAAGGACGTTTTTCAACCAACTGACTGCATATGTGAATCTATCTTTTAAAGTTAAGTGGCTATCATTATTTGACATACTATAAAAATGACTTAAAAACTGGTATTTAAGAAGTGGGAAAAGTTTGCTAATTATATATATATATGGTAATGGTTTAGTTTTCAGAATTTATGAAGAACACCTACAACTAAAAGAAAAACTACTTGATGGAAAGTATACATTCCATGTTATGTCTAAGGCATTTGCTATTCAGAAATATGATGTGAAACTCAAGTATGAAACTCAAATGTGATGTGAAACTCAAGTATCTAAGTTATAGAGAACAGTATTATTAAGCTTCTCTTCTGGAGGGTTAACAACTTAAGTTGGAAGACCAAAAATTTTGAGAAAAAGAAGGGTTACAAGGATAGCCAATATTTTGGCCCCAGCCCTTCAAGGTCAGTGAGGACTCAGGACATAACAGAACCTGCACTATAACATCCTATAACTCAGTGGTGTCCCAAATTTTCTGATCAAGGAGATTACAGGGCCACAGAGCAAAGTGATCAATAATGTACAGTGTCTAAGGAGAGTCAGTTAGAAAGAAAGCATTCTCTCAGGCTGTCACAGAGAGCAAACTGGTCAAGCAATGGCCATGACTCATCCAGATGGCTGACACTGTCAAAAGATCTACAAACAGCTGTACATAGTTTCAGGGTAAATCCTGAGGGGATTTGAATGACCTTGTCAGATATAAAAGTTATATTTTTTTGTTATACAGGTCTTGCTTTACCTTGGTCTTAACCATCCAGCAGAAAAGTCTAACTATGAGGTATAAAAAGTAAATCCATATTAATATGCTGAGCTGTAAAAGGACAAGTCAACAGTTTTTTGACATTGCCAGTTCTGCTGATAACCCACTACTAACAGTATAAATGTTCTTACTATTGCGAGCTATGTACTGTCTTAATAGTTAGAATATTGTTCTATATATTTTACTGCAATAAAAGTTCATTTCTGTGTGAAGTATAACATGATGTCAGAGTTTTGATGGAGAAAGCTTTTTCCCTAAATTTATTTATTATTTTCTTGTTTTCAGTGGTTTACAGTTCCTACACATACAGTTCATCAGTGCCTTATAAAACGCACACTGGGACAGTAAATGTTTCTTGGTAACTCATAAGACACCTCAAAATGAGAAGGGGAGCTTTTTTTTTGGTCTCCTTCCCCCCATCCCCCGGGACTGGGGTTTGAACTCACGACCTTGCACTTGCCAGGCAGACACTTGTGCCACAGAGCTATCTCCCCAGCCCCGAGAAGGGGAGCTTTTAAGAATACAAGGAAAAGAAAATCAGTGTCTTTTGTCTTTTGTGATCTCTGACTAATAAATAATACAGATGTGAAGCAATTTCTGCAAGTCTCTGATGCTGTTTGGTATAAAAGACAGAAATGCGCTTACTTAACATGTGACTATCTGCTTTCGTCAAGGTTGGGCTGGATGGCAGTGGGTTGTGTGCAGGGATGTCAGACAAGGCATTCAGATGCTGTTGCAGCCCAAGTGACAGGCTACCTTAGTGACAGCTGGTGCTGTTTCTGCCAGCGAGACAGAACTCTCTGTAGTGACCAGCTCTGAGGAAATGCCCTTTGCTCTTGTTTTTAATGCACTGGCCACAAGGGGCCTCAGGGAACCACAAAATGTATGGCTGTCTTTGGCAAAAAATATTAACTTTTCCAGTGTCTTTCCTTTCTCAAATACTCTCTTCTGAAGTTTATACAATTAAATATTTGAAGGCAAAAATCAATGAAAGTAATGTTTTAGATTCTCTTAAGAAACTCTCAGTGTAATTCAATAATATGAATATGAATACCTACACATAAGGAGAAGCTTCTCTTTAAAATTGAAAAAAATTTAAGATGACAAACTGTGTAAAGGAGTAGAAACAATTCAGATCTCAAACTATTCTGTTTCCTTAGGATTCTACATGCGAAACTTTTCACTTTCCATATTTTTCTCAGCACATCCTGACAAACAAGATTACTAAATCTAAGTCAAGATGCCCATCCACCATCTTTCTGCACATGACTCTCAAAGATATCCCTAGGGTATGGGCATTTTGTTGAATTTTAATGTTTTCAGATTGTAGCTTTTATGTTTTAAGACCCAACAATGGCAAATTTCCAAGGGAATTAATTATGTTTAGCCTTTCATATTAGGAATCACCACGATATTATGACTACCATTTATTCTACATTAACTTATGTCAATCACTATCCTAAGTAATTCACATTTAGTGAACTACTAAATCCTTGAAAGAACCCAGACACAAGAGCTTAGACAGTCAGACACAGTAGCAGACCCACGGCTTGAATCCACGCAGTCCAATCTCTTAAAACACCACACAAACTGTCCTGTTAAAATTTTAGTCACTTTGCTCTGACATCAACTCTGGATAGCCCTAATCTCTTGAGATTTGAATACCCTTCCCTGAAGAAGATGAATGAACAGACCAGATGATCTGTGCAGATCTTTCCCAGATCTGCTCAAGACAGCTACTCAGCTTCTACCTCTAGATTCTTCTCCTTATACTCAACACAGGAACACAAGTGTCTCCTCTAAGCTTTATATTCAAAGAAGGTGCTGTAGAATATACAGTGAGTTTGGGACCAGAGGCTTGTATTTAAGAGCTTTCATCTCCCTGCTACAGATGCATCTCATTTTCAGCTTTTTATAACACAAAGACTGGCTAACTTTAGTGGTAAGTACAACAGCATCACACATTTTTTTTGTCTTTTCTGTACTCCTTTATCTTGAAAAGTGTTTTCCTAGTTTAGGGAAGGAACTGGTTCTTCCTACAGGCTCTATTTTAGAATTGATAAATGACTCAGTACAGACTCAATCCAACTTAGCAGATATTGTGGGAACATAAGTGACCAAGCAGTAGTCTTGTTCTGAGTGACACAAGATACCTCAGGTCATTCTGAAACTCTGGTATCTCATCACGAATATCTCTCCTACATTATCCCTGGTCCTAATGGTACTGAGTAGTTTCTGATAGTAAGTTCTGAATGAGCTCCCTCTGATGGTAACTAAAGAGAATGAGAGTACTAGCCCAGAGAATCCTTCAACCTTGCTAATGATGTGTACGTAATGATGAAATCAGCAGATAGAACAAACCTTTTGCTCCCTGAACTCTACTGGACAACTCCTGGTGTTAAGAAGTGAGACAACTGTTAATGAGAATGTATTATGTCCCAGGGCAGAAGAAGAAGAAAGAAGAATATGTGTTCAAAGCTACTGACATATTATACAGAAAATAAAAATATAGGTTGTAACAATTCTAACAAGGAATGTCCCTTTTCATTAGTAGGAAAGAGAGACAGAATCTTACTAGCAATTGAATTTGAGTATTAAATAGCAACAAAAAGTAGTTCCTCTTGCTGGTGAACCAATGGAATGACTGGTATGATTTGGGAAGTTTCAAGTTAGTTTTAGAATTTAGCATATGGTCTATATTAAGAATTCAAAATTAACCTCAGTGTTTAAAGTTGTGTACATGTATATACAATTCAACAAACATCAGGTTTAGAATTCATCTTTAGCTTTTTTATAGGCAATCTCTGTGGATGAAAGAAGAAAGTGGTCACATCCAATGATGAACATTCACTTACTGGTTAATAACAATAATAATAATAATAATACGCTGGTTTGTGGAAAGCTAGGCAAAGGCTTTGCTTCCCATCCCAAGACCCAAAAACATAATCTTGGCTGAAAGCAGAGAGACCAATGCCTGCCAGACTTAAAAACAAAACCAAATAGAGTGCTGTTTATGAGCATGAACCACAGGCCTCTGTCAGAAAAGCTCACCCCATCCTGATATATTTTCATTACTGTTTTTACCTTGGAAGCAGCTCTGCTTCTTCTATGTTCTAGCTTCTAAAATTCCAACCTGTGAATCATGTAGCCAGATGGCTCCCACATTTTAGGAGCTTTTGCTTTTGGGTTGACAAGGTCAAAGCATGACCTTGGACAGGATCTCTCTGCCTTCTCAGTGGAAAGAGAACTGAACAGCATGCACCTCTAGTTGTTTCAGTGCTAGCTGAATTAAAACAGAAGAAAAAGCTTATATATGTTTGTGTTCATGACAAAGAGACTCTCACTGTACACTGGGCAATTTGGAAATTTAATAAGAAAAGATAAAAGTCCTTAGGATTTTTGTTTCTAAGATAACTTTTTGCTTTTAATTTGTGAGGTTTTGCTATCTGGGGTGAGGTTGGTGTGTCTACTCATTAGCCCAGTTCAGTAGGCTAACTTAGGGAGGTATTGGCAGCACAAACTTTGCATATTACTCAGTTTAATAATTATATAACCAGAGGGCAAGCCCTTTTAGAGTCCATCCTGTCTCTTCTTTTGTGGTATTTACAGGTGTGGGGGTAGTGAGGGGCTGGGGAAAGGAACACAGTTTAAGCTGTAAGTTTCAGCTGCTATGGCTCCAAAGATTACTTTTAAACACCCTCAGTAGGAGAGCCATGAAGCCTGGCATCACGGCACAGACAAGGCAGGAAATCAGCTGACAATTAGAGCATATATTAACGTGCTGCAAATTAATCAGGAAGAACATGTTAATGTCATTTTTAGAAAATCAGAACTAAGAGGAACCAGGTGAAATTAAGTTTACCAGAGAATAAAAACTATCTCTTATAAACGTTATGTGCCCCAGGAGCAAAGGCAAGAGCTGAAGATGGCACAGTTCTCTGGGTGTGAGAAAAGTGTGGGATTCGGATGATACATCTGCCAGTTCAATGTGTAGTGGACAGAAATGGCTACGGAATTTGCAAGGGCCTGGGACAAAGAGAAAGAGCAAGATTTCTGTTCAAATATTATGAAGATGGTGACAGCTGTACAGGGCCTGTGTGACTGGAAATGGCTGCAGCTCCTTCTGAAAATTACTCTTACCTTAAACTGAGCTGCAGAGAATGAGGAGAAAACCCAACTGCTCCCTGGAGTTCCCAACCAAATCCAAAACAAAAATCAAGCCTTGCTGAGTGGGAGGGTGAGCAGCTACTGTTTTCTCACCTGCTGCTGTACACTGCTATATGCATTCTTCCTCCCACTGCCTAGCTGGGAGCTGAGAACAAGATCCTAGTAACAAGCAGATTCCCTTTTTACTAACAACAGTATCCTTTTGATATAATGACTATACCCATCATGCAGAATTTATACCTATAAATAAAATATCTTGATTCTTTTTCTTCAAACCCCTCTCCCCTCTTTAATTTTTGTTACTCTCCATATTTACAAAAGTTTTGTTTGTATTTTTTTCTATTCTTTTCCATTTCCTCTTCTCCCTCCCCCTCCCCGTCCCTTTCCCATTTGAATTTTTTTCTACTTTCTAATGTCTATCATTCATTTTGTTCCTATGCACTTGTGGTGTCTCACACAAGAGAAGCAAGTAATACTTAGTCATTCATACTCACTCATGTGTTGAAATTTACAATTTGAGAAATACTGTCACCATGACCATTACTTCTTTCAGCTAGGTCTCCTTTCTTCTGTTTCCCTGTCTTCTATAATACACTCTGCATTTGGCCATAGGGTCAATCTTATTTAGCATAGAAACAATCCTAGTCCTATACTTCTACTCTCTAAGATTTGTTTTATTTTGAAACTGGAGTGTGTATGAATCTGTTTCCTCATGCTGAAATACAGTAGGAACTGGATACTTTGTAAAGAAAAGGGATATCTGTACTATCTAGCCTACAGTTTGGGAAGCTGCAAGACCAATACTGGGCAGTCCCAGCAATCTGGGCTCTGATCAGGACCTCCTTCACTACTGCACAACACAGCAGCGAGCATCACAACAGGAGTATGCACACAAGTGCAAGGTTATACAGCAAGACTAGAAACGAGAGCAGTGAAGGGTCAGGTCAGACTTAATCTTTTAAAACAATAATCTACTCTTGAGAAACTTAACTCACTTGTGACACCAGCATTGATTCTTCTGAAGGCTGCTTCCTAAACAACCCAGCCACCCTGCATGAGATCCTATCTCTTAAAGGTTCCATGATCTCTTAATATCACCAGGCCATAAACTAACCTAACACATGCATCATTAGGGGTCATATTCATACCATGCAAACTATGGCAAAGGGCCCACTCTTTTCTCTGTTGGGTTGCTAAGCTGAGACGACATGACTCAGGACTCTTGTGAGGTAAAGAGAAGTGAGAAAAGAAAGATTTCCAACCAAACTTCTAGTTCTGAGTACTATAACAGCATTGATTACCTTGTTCTTCCTAGTTATGTAACTATATCATAACTAGTATAAATACCATGATATTGACAAAGCATGGACAGAGTTAAACATATACTACTATAAATAGTGTCTTAGAAGTTATGTTGCTAACCTGTCTTAGCTACTTTCCTCCCATTGCTGGTACAAAATACCTGACACTCAAAACTAATGAAAGAAAAATTTATTTAAATCACATTTTGTGGAGGTTATCAGGTGGTGGCAGGGCAGACCAGCAACAACTTATGGTGGCAGAAGACAGCAAAAGCAACCAGAGCAAAATGTGGGGGAGGCAGACAGCCTTTTTCCCTTCAATATATTGGAACATGAATCAATCACAACTGTAGAAGCCTGCCCCATGACTGCATGAGGCTTTGGGAAGGACATCTAGTCACAAAGCATAACACCTCCCAGTGATGTGCCTTTTTAAACCTTTCCCTTCTGTATCTCTGAAATAAATTTTCTTATACACACATTGTATTTTTAAGTATTTACATAAATTACCACTTTTCTCATATTTTAATCTGTTAACAAAGAATTATTATGTCTACTTTACTGGTAGAAAGGCATAAATATCAAGTCACAGAGTTCTCCTGAGGCTGAATTAGCCCTACATGATGTTTATAAGTAAAAATTACAACAGAACTTCATCACTAAAACTATAGTTCATATAATCTGAACTATCATTCTGTCCATGTGTTCTCTAAATTTTCTGTCATCTATTTTAGTAATTTTCATGACCTTAATGCAAATAATATTCGTTTTTTGCACTAGATGGCTGCACAGAGGTATTGAGTGGCTCAGGATTATGTGAGGTGAGATACAGAGTTGTGAAGCAAGCAGGATAGCCTGCCTCTCCCCTGTTGCTGCCTGTGCAGTCCAGAAGGGGTGCATCCCAAGAGCCCAATGTCCCATGTAAAATAAGGCCTGTTTTCCTTCTTTTTTTCCTAAGGTGACACTTCATATTGGCAATTCAAAACAACACTGATTTTCTTCACAAATCCATGTTTGAAAACATGTTAATATTACCGCAACAGATTTCACCAAGGCAGCATATGACATTAGGAGAGCGGCAGTGATATCAGGAGAGTAGCATGCCTGTATCTTCCTCACTCTCTGAAGAACATTCTGTGCACTCTGGACTTCCTAGCATATGCCAAGCCTAGAAGCATACATGTGCTGTTACTGCAGGAACCAACAGAGACACAGTAGGGACTGCATTTCTTGCTAAATGTCAAATACTTCTCACTTCTTGAAAAAGAAAAAATTAGATCATACTTAAGAAAGACCCTGGCAAGTTAACTTTAGCCATAAAAATGGTCCAGATTTTTCTACCTTTGGGACCACAACATTAACACTGGACAGCCTACGATGTAGTGCACTCATTTAATTTAGGCTTTAAATGCTCTGCATTTGTCCATCAGAGATGAACAAACAATTGCTGAGGTAGGCCCTGACCTCATGAAACTTGCTTACGTCAATGAGCTCCTTCACCTTTCTAAAGAGTGGCCCTGTTTTTATTTATTTATTTATTTATTTATTTATTTATTTATTTATTTATTTATTTATTTATTTATAGTGCATTTAGTACAGGGCTACAGGGTCTTACTACGCAGGCTGGACTCACTGTGATTCTTCTGTTTTCAGCCTCCTAAGTGCTGGGATTATAGGCATAGACCACCACACCCAGTCTCAATCACTGTCTCAGCAAGCCCTAGGGAGGGATGGGGCTGGCAGGGCACTCCAGGGATGGAACCCTGGTCCCTGTATATGCTTCAGCAGGCACTTTAATTGGTGGAGCTGTCTGGCTGGCCAAGTGTCCCAGTTTTGAAGGAAATTTCCTATAGACTGATAGAACATGGATGTTTTCTAATACTACTGAGCTCTGACTAGACATCTGTGCTACTCTACTTACTTTTATCTCCATTTTATACTGAAAGCAATTAGGAAAAGACAAAATAGTCATTATCACTTAATTTTATTCAACATGATTTTAACTGATAAACATTAAAAATTCCCTTTGAAGTAAAGTTTCCATCATATAAAACATAAAACCAAAATCACTCCCACTTCAGCTTTTAGAGATAATCCCTGTGGACAATTTCAATATAACCTTCTAGTCACTTATGTTCACTTCTGCACTAAGTACTTGAACCTGTCCCCTTGTGGATGGGAGCTAGGTGAAAAGAATCATTTCTGAAATATACCAGAGTATTCTGTCTTATCCTCAAGATAAATTATTTTGCAGAACCTAAACAACTAGAGTTTTATCAGTACTTTACTGGCCCATGGGAAGGGAAATAGACAGTTCCAACCTATTCCAGTCCTCTTGTGGATGAAAAGAAATACAGTCATGTGTTGCTTAACAATATAGAAATAGTCTGAGCAGTATGGTGTTGGGTGAATACACAGAACTGTGTTCAGTGCCTACCAGATAGCTCGGCAGACTAAAGCACCTGCTGAGGCAGGTGCTGGGGTGCAATCCCCAGTAAGCCTGGCTGGCCCCACTTCCAGTGCATGCTGAGATGGTGATTGAGATTGGGCGTGGTGGCACATGTCTGTAATTCCAGGCTTTCGAGGCCAAAAAATAGGCGCATCACTATGAGTCCAATCTATGTAGTGAGACCCTGTAGACGCTGTACCAAATACATAAAAAAAGAACTGTATTCAATAAACACTGCACAAATGTAACAGAATGTCTTACACAAACTTAGATATGATAGCCTATTGTTCTCCAGCTATAAAACTGTAAGGCATGTTAACATGCTGGATACTATGGGCAACTGTAGCACAATGGTAAGTATCAGTGTTTCTAAGTACATCTAAACATAGCAAAGACATAGTAAAAACATTAGACAGCAGGAATTTTCTTTTTTCTTTTTTTTTGTCTTTTTGAGACAGGGTCTCGCTATGCAGTTCAGGCTGGCCTTGAGTTCACTTTTGTAGCCCAGGCTGGTCTTGAACTCACACCAATCCTCCTGCCTCAGCCTCCCGAGTGCTGGAATTACAGGTGTGCGCCACCATGCCTGGCTAGGAATTTTCAATAATTTTATAATCTTATTGGATCACCAGAAGTGTCCAGTGATAACCTGATGTCACCTGGGATTTGACTGCAATTAACACTGGTACATAATAGCCTCTCAAAGGGAGAGGAAAAGAATGAGATGTTGTTATAAAGTTTTGCAGTTAGTTAGGACAACTGAAAGATTCACACTTCAATCTTGGCACATAGGAGGCTTCCCTCCCCACGTTGCCATTTCAGTAAAGGCCCACAAACAGCAGTTTTGTTCATACAGTATATTGTGAAAAAAAATCACAAGGCATATTAAAAGGTTAATATGTATAGTTTAAAGCAATAGAAGAAACATCAAAGCCAGACTCACATCTGTCAGAGATACAAAAATTCATTCAGCAAAAATTTAAAATAATTGTGATTAATGTATTAAGGGCACTAATATAGAAGAGAAGGTGCAAGACCAGATATGCAATGAAAGTAGAAGTAAAAATTACAGAAAAGAATGAGAAGCAACAGAGATTTATAAACAAAACAAAACAAACACTATAACAGAATGGCATAGCCGGGGAAAGAATTGCTGAACCTGACAATATTTCAGTAGATAATTTCCAAACTGAAAAACAAAGAGAAAAAAACCTGAACCCTCCCCCAACCCCCAAATATTCAACAATTGTAAGATAACTACAAAAGTTAAAATACATGTGTAATGGGAGTACAAAGAGAGTAAGAGAGAAAAGAGCAGAAAAAATATTTGAAGCAACAGTGATACAAAGTCAGAACCATACATGCACAGAGGGAGGAAGCTCAGAGACACTGGGCAGAACATGTGACTATGACAGTCTCCCCCACTATGGTAGACACACGGAGATATACCATATTCCAACTGTGGAAAAGCAAGGATGAAGGTTAACTTTTTTCTTATTCTTACTTATCTACAGGGAACTGTGCAAAATAAAATCAATTATGTATGCAATTATATATGCATTTGAATACATACACTTCTATATTCTTAGGCATAAGTGAAATGAATGACTCAAAGCATGCAAGGAAGAAATATAAATTATTTTGATGTTACAAGATACTTATACCATGAAGAAGTTTAAGATTATTTGCAATGTGGACCCAGTTACTCAGAAAAGTCTCTAAATACATAAAGATTAAGCAGCATACCTTTATATAACATATGGGTCAAAAAATAAATTAATAGGAATGATGAAGAATTGTGAACCAAATGAAATTTAAACACAAATTAGTACAATTTGTGGAACACAATAGAAATACTTGGAAGGAAATTTTTATCACTGAATGCACAAGTTAGAAAAGACCTAAAAATAATTATCTAAGTACTTACCTTAGTCAAGTAGAAAAAGATCAAAGTAAAAAGAAAAAACCCAGCAGAAAACAATGTAATTGAAAATAAAATCAATAGGAAAAGATCAATAAAAAAGTTGTTCTTTTTAAAAATATAAGCTTCTATTCAAGCTAAGAAAGAAGATACAAATGACTAAGCAGACTAGAAAAAGAGTAGTAATATGGACACCACAGATATTGAAACCATCTATGTGTCAACAAATCTGGCAACTTAGAAGAAGTGAAACAATTCTTTGAAAGACACAATTTACCAATCTGAGTAGGCTTATTAAAATGTTGATCAATAAGTAATAACCTTCAGAAAACAGCAGGCTAAGATGGGTTCATTGTTAAACTTTACCAGATATCTAAGAATAATTTACATAAATTCTCTTAAAGTCTCTTTCAAAAGGTAGAAGAAGCGGAGGAAATATTGCCTAGCTCCTTTCACGAGGCTAGCATTATCTAAGTACCAAATTCAGATGGAATTACAGAGCAGTATCTCTCCCAGATGCAGATGCACACATGTCTAGGTGGTGGCACGTTTGTAATAAAGGCATAACACTCTGAAGATGTTCACAGCAGGGAAGGAAGTCATGGGTTAGGGTGATACAGGAGAAAAAGGTCTCTACAGTTCCTTCTCAGTTTGATGTGAACCTAATACTCCTCCAAAAAATAAATATTTTTTAAAAATTAAATTTATGAAGCCTGTACAATTTGACAAATACAGAGACAATCCACTGATATATTTTAAAAGGGTGTATTTATGACATATAAATCTATGCCAACAGGCTTTTCTGTTCCTACAGACTTGGCTTTCAAATGCACTGCTTCCAGGATTGGTCTGGACCTGCTCAAATCACCTCCTGGAGGCGCCATCTGCTTATGGCTGCCCTCATAGTGCTGCTGCTGCCAGCTGCCTCATGTTTTTTCCCCACCCTACCCAGTAGGAGAACCAGCACTTCCGGTCTGCTTCTTTCATAATGGTGTTATTTTAGCATAAAACAGCTGTGACTTTTTACAAGACAATTTAAACTAACGACTAAACAATTATTACTTTAATTCATTAATCAGGAATATACAAAAATTCAAATATACTGCGTACAATAAAGTCTGAAAATAGAAAACAACATATAGAATTAAAAGAAGAAACAGACAAGTTTACAACAAGAATGGGAGATTTAAGAAGCACTCAGTCACTGAAGAGATAAAAGGCCCACATTTGGGAGCTTCTGTGTTTTCCAAACACATAAAAAAGGGCATTTTCTTTCCTTTTCAGGGATTCATTTCAGTGTACTTTTCTGAGCAAATCAAACCATATAAATATAAGTTTGTGATACAAAATTGGCTGATAACAACATATATAAAAAATAAAATATATGTAATTTTTACTTTACATACAAATATTTTTCTTTTTTTTTTGTCTTTTTGAGACAGGGTCTCGCTATGCAGTTGAGGCTGGTCCTGAGCTCACTTTTGTAGCCCAGGCTGGTCTCCAATTCGCACTGATCCTTGTGCCTCAGCCCCCCAAGTGTTGGGATTATAGGCATGCACCACCACGCCTGACTCTTTGAGTTTTAATTTTTACTGTAATAAAAGGGTCATAACATAAAATTTTCCATCTAAGCCATATTGAAATTGAAGTTCAGCAGTGGTAGGTATATCCAAGCAGCTGCACTATTCAAGGAGTTTTCTTAATGCAGAGCATGCCTGGGGACCAGAGTGGTATCTGCAGTGTCCCCACCAGCAAGCCTTCTCCAGGTGCTTTTTCTTTTTTTTTTTTTTTT
>PVJA010037515.1:0-20345 GCA_004027025.1 Myocastor coypus | reverse complement strand
TGGTCTTTACTCTTCAGTGTTTTCTTGCTGAAAAGTATTGCTGAGGTATTGTGCAGGTATATACCCAAATATTTATAAAATATTTATATTGGCTTGAAGATCTTGTAAATCACCATTGGGAAAAGATGTATCCAAATAAATGGAAGTCACTTAAGAAACAAATGTAAGTCCATTTCAGTTAAATAAATTGTTTAAAGCACCAAAAAAAAAAAAAGAAAAAGAAAAATATCTAGTGGAGGGGCCCAGAGAGATGGCTCAGTGGTCTAAAGCACCTGCTTAGGAAAGTTTGGGTGGCTGGCGGGACCGCGGTTCGATCCCCAGCACCACATGCTGCTCCAGCCCTACCCTCAGGGCAGGCTAAGCCAGCCATGAAAATAAATAAATAAACAAACAAAAGTTCTGAAACAAGAAAAAAATAAAACAAAATAAAAAATAAAAAAAAAACCTAGTGGAAAGTCTCATCCCATCCCAATTGTGATGGCCTTCCCTAAGGCAACTATTTTTATTAGTGCCTGCTGTCCCTCCAGAGTTTATGTAAATAGCAGAACACATTCTTAAATCTTCTTTTTCTTATACAAAATGACATATGTCACACTTCTACATTTGACTCTTTTCACTATACATCTTATTCGGAAGGCTATCAATACACAGCGAATCTCTTGTCTCTGGACATATCATAGTGAACCTAATCATGTCTACTGAAATATGAGAATGTAGAATCCCAAGCTCAGACAGGGGAAGATACTGGCTCCAGGCCCCACAGCAGGAGGAGGGGCTTGTTTCCAGATCCAGCTCTTCTCTTTCCTTCTTATGCCTAGAGAATCTTCTTCGCTCAGTCTCCTTGAAAGATACAATGTAGAGGTAAATTGTCCTGACTTTTTGCAAAGGGGCTGCCTTGAGTAGTGAAGCTGGTTCCAGGCACCCAAAAATACTTGACAGAGGTGGTGCCCTAGACCCTAACAGCTCACTTGAATGACAGCTGTGAGAACAGGCTGGGCACCTCACACAGGGCAGTGAGCACTGAGCTGAGCTGCATCAGCCATTGGCCCTGTCTGGTCGCTGTGACAATCTTGGTGTTGGAAAGTACACGGGGGTAGTGAGTATGGGTTGCTGAGCAGGCCCTACGGGGAGGCAATGAAGACCCAGTGTAGGCCAGGAGGGGTCTGCCTAGGGACTGTGAGAGACAGACAGGCAGAAGGCTACAACATTGCATTAGTGCCTCAATGGGATGAGCTCAGATAGTTGGGGAACTCCAAGGGGTAAGGGAGAGTGAGGGAGTTTCTTGGAGAAGGCGACAAGATAATTTGTTTCCAAGGTGCGAGTGGAATTGTCAGATGAAACAAGAAGGGCACAAGGGAGGAAGAATGCTGCAGGCAGGGGATCGGCGCACCCGAAGCAACAGAGGTATGAGAGGGGCAGGGAACCAAGACCACCAAGGGGTGGGGCCAAACAGGGAGGTGATTGTGGTCCCAGGGGCCATGGAGGGCCCCACTGAGCAGACGGCCTCCTCTCCACAGGTGTGACCATCCCAGGATGCTGGATAGGCGCCAGGCACCATGCCAAGGGTGTTGTAAGCACTAAAAATTTTCCTCATTCAGGGCAGGATTTAGGCTGTGTCACCATCCTGCTTAAGTAAGTCAGTCCTCCATGATTGCAAGCCCCTTATCTGAAGGCTCAGTCAACCATGGGTCAAGATGTTTTTCAAAAACTTGCATGTGTATGGAACATGTGAAAACATTTTAAAATTCTCACTATTCCCTAAGCAATACAGTATAGCAGCTATTTACATGGCATTTACATTGCATGAAATATTACAAGTCATTTAGAATGGATTTGAAGTGTTTGGGAGGATGTGTGTAGGTCCTATGCAAATAGTGCAGCACTTTATATAAAGGACTTGAGCATCTATGGGCTTTAATATTCTCAAGAAGTTCTGGAACCAGTTCTCTGCAGACAGAGGAAGACGACAAGCAATTGCAAAGTCACATAAAGCTGAAGGAGGGACTGAGATTTGGATCCAAATAGTTGGCTCTGGAGCCAGGAGGGTGGCAGGGAGCCCTGAATAATCACAGAGAGACTGAGAAGAGTTATGGGGATGTGGGAGCCAGGGGTGGGTAGAGCTTATGAGATTCGGGGCAACACAGACAATCAAGTGGGGGTCAAAGCAGTTGCAGTTGGACCTGCAGGAGACGGAGAGTTCAACCTGCCCATGAGAGCAGAAGTCTGCCGAATTCTCGCAACCCTTAGCAAGCATGTGCCAGACTGTACCTTTCCTGAGCCCTACAGAGAGGCTGTGATCCAGGCTTTCAGTAAGGCCACCCTTAATGTGAAGGAGGCTGCGGATGCAGAGGCACCAGGATGACCGTTTTGTCATTCTGAAGAGAATGCGGGTTTCGCTGGCAAAGATGACCCTGAAAGATGCATTTGGGGTTGGAAATAGACACTGTGGGGATGCGGCTCAGAGAAGTAAAGATAGTACCCAAAATGACACAGCTAGCTAGCTAGTAAGCCGCAGCTGGAATCTGGGCTCCGTCCAATGTCATAGTTCACACCCCTCCCCCAAGCTCAGCTGCCTTCTAGGAATCCGTCCCCATGGCTTGGAATGGCACTAAAACGCCATCCACTCACACATCCCTCGCTCCCTCGCTCCTCCCCCACCCAGCATCTGCCTCCCCACACTTGGCTGCAGCCAAGCTGTGTGGAGTCTGATGTGCATTTCCTGCCGTGGGCTGTCCTGCCTCAGCGGCTCACTCCTTGGCCACCGTCCAGGCCTACCCAAACTCTAGCTGTTATTCTTTCCAGATTCTGCCCCCTAGCCTTCCTCCTCCACCCCTGTTTCCCCAGAGGCTCTCGGAAGGCTCCAAGGCCACAGAGACCGAATGACATCATTGGAGCGCTGGACCTCACGGGGCCCAATTACCAGGCTATAAGTGGAAACGCCCTACATTTTCCCACAGGAAAGCACCCTCCCTCCTGTCTGACCCTGCTGCTTCTGGGGATCTTGGCAGAGTCCCCAGGCTCCTGCCTAAGGAAAACTGAGCTCCAGGCCCTCTCTGTTTCTCCCCACCCGGGGAACAGAGCTGTGCTGGATGGAAGGGAAGTGGCACCGCTGGAACATCTCAAGCAGCACTTCAGAGCCTGGCCCTCCTGCTTGCCTCATCTCTAACTCCTCCTCTTCCCATCTGTGCAACACCCAGCAAGTGCCCGTGTGGCTCTGAGATTCCATTATCTCACCTTTAGGCTGAGAATAACAGATGCTGTCCCATTAAGTGCTTTGAACACTCCTCTGAGGCTCAGGTATTGCTCCCATCTGAAGATGAAAAGTTAGATGTTGGTCTAAAACTGCAGTCATAAGGAATGGTGCCAGTGTCTGGATTAGAACCTGAGAGCACTAAATGCCAAGCACCGTCTAGAAGCCCAGACACTCTTGAACCAGAGGTGGGGTGGGAGAACAGGACAGGCTGTTAGAGGGTCAAGGCTAAGTTAATTCTTAGCTTTCTCAACTATACAATGGGATGGCAGTCCCTACTCCAGGGCTATCCTGAAATCCTGACCCTAGAGCCATCCTGAAGGGAGATAACCCCCCACACCTCAGCCTACTTATGTTGCTACATAAGCCAGCATTTTTAGCACCCACACATCTTGCTTACATTACTGACTAATTATTTCCTTTTTAAAGTGGACTGGGACTTATCATTCAACCAATGTTGTTGAAAATTGGTGGCAGTGAATTTCCTATAGCGACCATTAAAAGCAAACCAAGCACGTTTGTCATAAATAGAACACAATTGTGAAAATAAATGTCCCAGGGCCAGCTATGGGGCTCTGCAGCTCCCATGAGTGCCCTGGAGGTGGGAACAGCTCTTGTTCACCCACCTGCCTATGCAAGCGCACCCGCCACCCTTGCCTCCTCTTGGCTGATTCTGGACAGGAACTGCTAGCTCCTGTTTCACACCCTTGCCCATGGAAGACACTGCACTTCCTCCTCCAAAGGGCAAGGCACCCCCAGCAGCAACCTCCAATTAAATCTAGATGCCATCCCCGCTGTCAATGCTGCCTCAAAAGAGGCCTGAGGTTTACTGCTGACCCTAACAAAATGTGGCATGTGGCATGTGGCACGTGGCATGTGGCATATGGCATGGCAGACCATGGCTTGTTGTCCCTGGCAACTGTCCCGGGCCCAGTGACACTGGAGCTAAGTTTCTGTTGAGTACTAGAAACTTACCAGGGCTGGCTAGATGGTTCAGCGGTCTAAAGCGCTTGCTCAGGAAAGTTTAGGCAACCTCAGGGACCAAGGTTCAATCCCCAGCACCACATGCTGCACCAGCTCTACCCCCAGGGTGGGCAGGCTGAGCCAGGCTTAATAAAAAAAATTTTTAAAAAAAGAAGCTTACCAGGCTCCAAGACTGCTATGGCTCCCTACTGCCTGGGGATACAGCAGCTCAGTTCTCCAGCCACTCTCTCAGGTTAGAAGGTATTCTAGGCCACCCTGCCCTAAGTAGAACCCTCCTTCACTGTTCTGTAGGTAAGGTGCTCAAGCTCTCTGGGTCCCAGAACCTAGGAGGGCAAGAACCACTGTCCTTCCTTGGCTTGTTGTGGAGCCCCGACCCTGCTCTGTGGATCCCTCGGCTCTGTGCTTCCTTTGGCAATCTTAGGGTCTGAGTTTACCCAGTGCATCCCTCTCTTTGCTGCCCCAGGGCTTGTGCAGTGCTGTGCAGCTTCTCTGAGCACTCTTTCTCCACGTCCTACCTGTGACTTCCCTCGGGCTCAGCTCTCAGCTGAGAGTCCCCTCCTCCAGGCCCTCTTCCCATTTCAGAGGGGCTCAGTTCCCAGTTCCCCTTTAAAGATCTTGCCCCCACCCTGAGGCTCCATGTGGCCTGCACCTGAGTCCCTCTGCTGCGTCTGTGCCCATGGCACCTCTTCCAGAGCCTGCACCAGCTCAGCACTCAGGGGATGGGTGCTATTATTAGAATTGAGCAGCTGGGGAGAAGCGCTACAATGACCCCCACCCACCACTGGTGCCCACTGGTGCCCTACAAGGTGAGTCCTCTGTTTTCCTCTCTAACATGTCTGCCCATCTTCTCTCTGTGTGCACTCAACCACAGGAGAAGTGTGCAGGGCCCACTTTCACTGTCACCATGGAAACTGAGGCTCAAGGAAAGAGCATAACTTAGCCCAGTGCCCAAAGCCAACCAAGGAGTGGCTGGGCCATGAGGACCGTGGTCCTGCGACTCAAGGCTAGTTTAGGGTGCTTTTGTAATCTTCTTTGTGAGCTCCATGTGCCCCACACATGACTCCTCTCTTCTTGCTTAAGTCATCACCCAGACTTCTGAATTGTGTTTCTTTCACCCTAAAACTGCTGTCACCATTCTCATGTTAGAGGAAAGAAAATGAAGGACCCACAGCCCGAGCACAGCACCCTCCATACCATACGCATACAGCTCCCTAGAGGCAGCATGCGGGTTCTCACTTCGGCAAGGACTCCTGCTCTGCCAGGCCTACAGCCAGGGCCACATGGAGCATTGCTATGGGCAACCAGGCTGCCCCTTTAGATGCTGGCTCCTCCTGGCCCAAGGCTCCAGCTGGCCAGTGTCATCTTTGCTGGGAACTTGAGAGTGCCCTCTACTCCTGCTGCTTGCCTCTCCAGAGCGCCCAACCCCACTCTTTGCTTTCTACTCTGCAGAGCCTGGGCGGCTGGCATAATCTCCCAGAACATTCCTTCATGTTGCAGGTAGGCAGTCTGTTTCTGTGACTTCTAACCAGAACTAATTGCCCACACCCTGATGGTCTCAGGAAGCTCAGGCTTTGTTTCCTGCTTCTTTAAGACTCCCCCCAAGGGTGAGGCAGAGGGACTGGTTTGGAAATTGAGCAGCATTAGAGGCCCAGAAAGAACAAACCCCAGCCATTCTTAATGACATTACAAGTTTTGCTTTACTTTTTTCCCACAATAATCAAACTGCTTCATTCTTTTCTAAATAAGCTAAAAAGATGTATCATGAAATGGTCATTGATTTCCAAGGTTGGTTTATTTATAGCCATAGTCATTGTCCTTTTATGGCTGTTGTTTGTTTGTTTTTCAGCCCTGAGGACTGAACTCAGAGCCTTCACACTGAACTACATCCACAGCCTTTTTTTCATTTTATAACTTTGAGCCAGGATCCCACTAAGCTGTTTAGTTGTCCAGGCTGAGACCAAATTTGTCACCCTCCTGCCTCGGCTTCAGAGCTCTGTCCCAGACAGCAAGCATCACTGCCTTCTCCTCTAAATCCTCTGTTTACAGTGGCACACTCAGGACGTGTGTGACTTCTTAGGCAGCTCCCCCAGGTCGGGACCCCAGCTGTCCACTCTCCAGAGAGCCTTGGCAGTTCTCAGAGCCCTGGGAGAGGCGGAAAAGGACATCCCTTTCTCCTCAACCCCAATGCAACTGAGCCACTAAAAATAAAAGCCAACTTGCAGCCTTGGAGTTTTTGTTTGTTTGTTTGTTTGTTTTTCTTGTTTCAGAACTTTTGTTTGTTTGCTTATTTATTTTTATGTCCGGCTCAGCCTGCCCTGAGGGCAGGGCTGGTGCAGCATGTGGTGCCGGGGATCAAACTGCGGTCCCTGCAGCTGCCTAAGCTTTCCTAAGCAGGCGCTTTAGACCACTGAGCCATCCTGCTGGGCCCCCAGCCTTGGAGTTTAAAAGACAGTTTTTAATGCACAAAAGTAATCCTTTTTTTTTTTTTTAAAACATATCTATATTCTGTCTCTGCATTTAGATTGAAAGATTGGTAAGTAGATCCATGGACAAATGTGTGGGTGATGGACAGTGGATTCCTACTGTGTGCACACATCTTGGGCTTCCCCTGGATAGGTAGGTCTAAAACGGTTGTGAAGCCTAAAGGATAAGGAAATTTTCTAAGACTTGACACCCACTTCTAAATAGCCCCATCTCAGTTGTCCTTCTGAAGAATCCCAGCTTGCATTCTCACAGCTCTGGTCTAATCTGGGTCATGAAGGCCTGGAATGGAATTTCTCACCAGAAAGTCCCCGGTCAGCAGGGCTCAGGCTTCCCACCAGGCTGATAATGCTAATGGCTCATGGAAGACCAGGGTCTCCAGAGAGAGCCTAAGCTGGAGATAGGGCCGGGGGCGGGGTGAGTACTGGGCACACTGAGTGCACGCTGGGCTGTGACACCACTGGTGCTCAAGGGAGCCCTGCAGCAGACTTCCGGTCAGAATTCTGGATGCCTCACCCACCCAACCCCCAGGTGAAGAGCATGTTCCCAGCGTCCAGGCTGCCATGGGTTCCACTGTCAGCAGTGAACCCTTCCTGGGCCTGAGATTTCTACTGTGATGCAGAGATGGCAAAAGGGCACGCAGGGCGAGGGACCTTATTCTCGCTCCCCAGGCCTGGCTAGGGACCAGCGCAGCTCTCCAGGCACGTGAGCTCTTCACTTTCTTTCCTGGTTCAGGAACTCCAGGTTCCTCTAGCAGCTTGGGAAGGAAGGATGCTAGGGAATCTGGACTGAACCAGTAGAGGAGGAGACCACAGTGTGCTCAGTGCATCCCTACCAACCTGGGGGCTGCAGCACTGCCAGCTCCTCCTAACGATCTTAGCTTGGCCTCTGAGGTCTGCCCCACCCCTCGACATCACCTCCTATCACACACACCGTTGCACCACACCAACCTTGCAGTGCTTGGAACACACCAGGTGTTCCAGCCGCAGGACCTTTGCACTGGCTGCTGCCCTCCCTAAGGTCCCCTGAATCTTTACAGGATCCCATCCTTCCTTTTACTCTGACTCAACTCTAACCTTTCCTCTTCAGGGAGGCCTTTGGGGACGCCCCACCTAAAACAACAGCTCACCCTCGCACACCAGCCCAGCTCACATTCTGTGTTCCTTTGCCCCATCTGCCTTTCCTCCTAGCACTTGCCTTTACTTTTAGTCACTTAAGGGCCTATTTATTTGCTTGTTTATTGTCTGTCACCCCACAGATAAAATCTAAGTCCCAGAAGACAGAGACTTGGCTTGCGTGCTGCTGTACCACCAGCACCCAGTACAGCGCCGGCAAATAGATGCTTAGCAAATATCTGTTTGCCTCCAGATGTGTGTGAATTCCTCTTCATTCAGCCCACTTTGGCCACTTCACCGCTGTGTCACCTGTGCCAAGTTACTGCTGCTCTCTACCTCAATTTTCTCATCCATACAATGGAGCTAACCATTCTCATACACAGTACAGTGCCACCAATGCTACATGACCATCATGGCAAGGTCCAATGCCAGGAACAACTGCACCACTTGCTGGCCCTCTAGGACTGCAGATATGTGTTGCTGTGGAGGGTCTTTGCTTAGTTTCTCTGAGGCTTACGGAGGAAGCCAGCCAAGGGGCTGCTATGAAGTGAGCCAACTCCCCACGGCTTACCCATCACCCACGCTGCTGCCATCCAGGCTTCCTCCTTGTGTCCTCTGGGCCTATGAATAATTGATGGTACATGGGTCCTTTTAGGGTGCCTCCTAATCCCTGGGGGAGGAAGAGCTTTTCTTTGTCTTGTTTTAATCCCCTGAGTTGGCCTCTCTCTCCACAGGTGAGTCACTGGCCTAATCCTACAGCTGATCTGAGGCCCCCCTGGAAGCCCTTGAGGCCTGGCCTGGATCCAAGCCTCTCATGGGTGTTGGCAGTCAGTGGGCAGACCAGGCCCCAGGAACAGCATGCCCAGGCTGGCTTAGATTATTCTAGAAGCACTTTCAGCTCTCCTGCAGATGCCAGACGGAAGCCTCACTCCTCCTAGGTATCCTCAGATGCAGGCCTGAGATGCAGCTACCTTGGGGACAAATATATGCTCAGTGGTGGGCCATCTGCATCCCCCTGGGAGCCACACACGCTCACTGCACACTACAAACAGAGGCCAATCACACAGGGAGCTTCACGCAGCTCCTCTTGCTCCTTCCACTCCTGCACAGACAGGTTGGTTCACCGCATTCCACAGCTGAGGAGGAAGTAACCAGCCCAACGCCACACAGCTAACAAATGGCGGGTCTGGCTGGTGTGCGTCCATGTTCTTCATATGGCAGCAAAGAGACAACACTAAAGGAGATTCTGGGGAGGTCCACCAATTAGCCCAAGGCCCAGAACTACATTCAAGTACAAAGGGCCCAGCCTCATCCACCCAGGGCAACAAAGAGGCATCCGAGGGGTGTCCCGGCAGCACACACTCCACTCACCTTCCCTGAAGAGCATCTGCTCACCACACCTCCCTGGGATGTGACCTTGGATATATCCATCTTACCCTTGACTGTCATCCCCAAGCTGGCCCTCCCAGGGGAGAGGGCTGTCAGTTGGGCCATAGGAGCCACTCATGGCCTTCCTGTTTCCTCTACCATGAGACAACAGATCTTGTTCTCAGCTAGGAAATCTGGGTTTTAGATCCACACTGGGTGATTTCCAAGGTGCTATAGTCACCATGCACGTTCCTTCACCAGTAGAGGCTACTGGCCTGATGTGTGCGTGGACAGCAGGGCCTCTGTCTTCACCCACACTCTAGGGAAAGTCGTGTCCTTTCCTGAGCTTGCAGGCACAGGTGGAGGCTGTGAGCACTGGGAGCACTGGGTTTGGTGTTCAGCACCTCATCATCCTTTCCAGCCCTGGGGCTATGTGGCAGTGGGAAAAGTCAAATGACCCTACTCCAAGGTTGGCCTGGGACAGCATGGCCACTGCCAAATGCTGCAGACCCGTTGCCCTAACCTGTGCCATCTGGGCAGGTCCCCTGCCCAGGATGACCAGTCAGGATAGGCCCAGAGTATGTTGGCAATGCTCAGAGCTGCGGGTGTCCTTGCTCACAGAAGTGAAGACAGGTAAAGCTATGGGCACTAAAGGTGCCTGGAGACCACAGAGGCATAGTGTGTCCAGTAGCAGAGACCTTATGGAGGAAGCTAGCCCATAAAATAGATGAGAGAACCTAGAAGCCCTGGTGGAGCGACCTCTGGGCTGCTTAGTTACATAAGCCTTTTGTTCTGTCGCTCGCCACTAGAGAATCCTAAGGGGTGCTTTGCTCAGCATATGATCAATAAGCCATGGATCTAGCTGAAGTTTTGTCCCAGAGCTTGGGCCTCCAAACTTAAACTTGGTGTCTTACTTACTGTTCTCTTGTTGCTGGGACAAATACCGGACATGCAAGCTTAGGGAAGGAAAGGTTTATTTAGCTCACAGTTACTAGAGGTTTCAAGGCACTGGAGGAGAGGCTGGGGCACTGCTGTGTCCAGGATAATCGGCTCCATCCTTCCAGGAGAGGCCACCAGGCAGAGGAGGGGCGGGAGACATGTATGCTGTCAGTTTGACTGTTCTGCCCCTCGCTGGCCCCGCCCCTCAAGCCCCGCCCCATCAGATGACCCCGCCCCTTGAGCAGCTTGACAGCTCAGTGATTTACATGAGGCTTTTGGGGGACAACTAGATACAAACCATAACACATGGCAAAGCCTTCAGCACACAGAGCAGACAACCTGAGAGAGGTTAAACCCACCCTGTGCCCAGAGTATAAACTGGCACATGGGAAGAAAAGAGAAGCTCAAGCAGGCACAAACCCAGCCAAGAGAGATATACAAAAGGGGCGGAGGCAGAACTCAGATATGGATTGATCTGATATTTAATTCTACTTGTTAAAAGACAAAAAGATCAACTGCTTCCTTTGAAGATTTTCATTGGCTTTGTTTTTTATTCTAAATTTGGGCAACTCTTCACCCTCCAAAATACAGTAAATGCCAGTGAGCTGAGTACAGAGCTAGAGGAAGTAGAAAGCACAAAAGGCAAACCGGTCGTTTCCAAATTACTTACCCAGGAAGGTGGGGACAGGGAAACAGAAGAACAGAAAAATAGCTCATTTACACTGGGTCACTGACATGACAGTGTTTGTGTAAGGAAGGATTAAAGCAGACAGAGCTTCATAATCATGACAGCTAAAACTGGCCTGCTTGAGAAACCTGACTGTTTCTGGCTCCTGATTTCTAGAAAAATCAAAGAATAATTGGTTTTGGCTTGATGATGAGGAATTCTGATATAAGTGACTTCATTCTGATTTTCAGTCAGGCCCACTGGGGGCTAGCCTGGAAGTCCACCCCAAAGTATGGCTTCCTAATGTGTACTTAATACAAGCAAGCTGAGTGGGTTTCTGACCCCTTTGCTCAGGTGGTCTCGGTTTCCCTCCAGGAAGCTGCCCCCAGATTGCCCCCCACATCTACTTTCTTGGCTTAATTGTGACATCTCATGGCTTCCTTGAAGGGAGGGCACTGACAGCCTCTTGGTGACTTTGATCAGGGCAACTTAAGGACTCAGAACCCTCGTTACTAACACCTCCAGACTGAAACATCCTGCTTCTTGGGGGGTGTCTCTGGAGCCCAGCCCTCTTCTTGCTACAGAGCTAACTCCCCATCTTCCCTTCTCCTGAGCCTAACAGCATAGGCCCCCTGGGCTGACCCTCCCTCTGGTAGCTCTGATGGGCCACTGCTCTCTCGGCACCCACAAATATCTCGTAGGAACAGGGGCAGTGTTTGGGCATCCGAAATAGCAGCCAACAGCTAGCCTCTCAAGGTGGCGCCTAGAGAGGAAGCCAGGTATCAGAGGGGCCCATGCAACACCTGCCATATGGTTATGGCTTGTATATAGATGTCCCCCAGAGCCTCATGCACTCACAGGTAGGGGTTTTTGAAAGTGGCTGCATTTAGGGTGAATTAGGGGTGTGGTACTGGGATTGAGGATGTGGATAACAGAAGCCCAATCCTGGTGTGGGCACCACCAATCAATAGGCTTATGGCCTGCAGGTAATAAAAATGGACATAAGGAAGGCAGCCTGCTGCCACTGCTCTGTCCTCTGCCTGCCACTGAGTGAGCCATTTCTCCTCTGTGAAGCCTTTCTGCCATGCCTCCCTGCCTTGGAGCCAGCTGACTATGGACGTGAAACTCTATAAACTGTGAGCTAAAATAAACCTTTCCTTTTCTTCCTTGGTTGTTGAGTATTTTGTCCCAGTTACTGAAAAAGTAACTGAGACAAACACCAAAGTGGAATTGCCAACATAATTAGCTACCCCACTCATATGTGACAATCCACCACACACAGCAATGGCAGCATGACACAGAGTTCTGTGAGTACAAATCCCACCACCCACTGGTGTCACTCTCCCGATTCAACCAACCTTGGATCAACACCATCAGAAAATACACCTGCATTGCACAGATCTTATTTTCTTATCACTATATCTTAAGCCTCATGATTTAACAGCTTTTAAAAGTGTGATAGGTTGGCTCTGGAATGTCCCTCTAAGGCCCACATAGTAGTGGCATGATTCCCAGATTGATGCTATTGGGAGGTAATGGAAGCTTTAAGAGAAGGGGTCTGGTTGGAGGTCTTTAGGTAACTGAGGGCATGTCCTTAGAGTTTTTGGGACCTCAAAGCCTTCTTGATTGATTGATTGATTTTTCTGCACAACCGCTATGTAATAGCTTTGCTCCACCTACCACAAGTTCCTATGATGACGTGCTGCCTCACCACAGGCCCAAAGCCAGCAGACCCTTGGCTGAGCCCTTGAAAATTGTGAGCCAATATGTTTCTCCCCTTATAAGTTGGTTGTCTCCGGTACTTGCTAGAGTGATTAAAAAGCTAACATGTATAACACTTCTACTGTGGTAGGTGTTAGAAGTCATCTAGAGATTATTCAAAGTTCTATGCAATGAGAGCTGGGGAGATAGCTCAGTAGCATAAGAGCCTTCCTAACTCTTAAGGTCCTGAGTCCAATCCCTGGTACCGAAAACAAAAAGTTCTGTTCAAATACTACACCATTTTATAGTATAGACTTGTGGGGGGCTAAGTTTAGTCCTGGAACTCATTGCCAGAGAGGCCAATGGCCCAGGGAGGTTGCACAGGAGGCTCCGTAAGGTTACGCAGCCAACTGTCCATGTTCTGTCTCCGGGAGTACAGCTGGGATGTTCAAAGTGACACCAGCGTCATCTATAGCCTTTCATTTTCTTCCCCACCCTCACACTTAAAAATTAATTTTAAGAGATAGCAAATATGTGAACACAGTTAAATAATGACCCTGGAGTGCTGTTGTGGGAAAAAAAATGTCCAAGGTGTTAACTGCTTGTCTCATCGCAGACTGGGGAGAGAAGAAGCGGGAGAGACAGACCTCAAGGCTGTAAAGGGAAGCACAGGGGCTCCCACCTCTACCTACCCCTCCCAAGGTCGTAACCTCCAGGGCACCTAGGGCTGGGGAAGTTTCCAGAAGACTGAGGCATCTAGTATGAAGTGTCTTCTCATGGCCTGTGGCCAAAGGCCGGCATGGGAATGTCTTCTAACTAGAATTTCCATCATATTTCTATATTTTACCCAACCCAACATGTGGGGGAGGGGACAGAATGAGGCTTCTAAAAGCATAGGGTTTCATGGAGTCTGATTCTGAGAAGAAAAATATTTTCTGGATAGATCCATCCTGAAGGGTAAACAAGTCTTTTGATAATAACTTTTAAAATTATTATTTTGACTGGGAATATAGCTCAGTGACACAAGCATATACCTAGCAAGCGCAAGGTCCTGAGTTCAATTCTCAGTATCAAAAATTAATTAATTAAATATTACATATCCTGCATTTTAATGATACAAGTAATACGGAAAAAGACCCTCTGAATAATATAAACAGCCGGGCGTGGTGGCGCACGCCTGTAATCCCAGCACTCGGGAGGTTGAGGCAGGAGGATTGGTGTGAGTTCGAGACCAGCCTGGGCTACAAAAGTGAGCTCAAGGCCAGCCTCAACTGCATAGCGAGACCCTGTCTCAAAAAGACCAAAAAAAAATAATAATAATAATAATAATAATAATATAAACAATCTCAGTAAAGGTGAGAAACCCTTACCCTATCCTCCCTATCCAGCCTCACTTTAAAGGTAACTATCCTATTGCAGCTGGTGAACATCCTTCCAGAACTTTCTCAAGGCCATTATAGACAACACAGACCTAGCAAAATAAGAAACCTTGGTTTACTTTTCATTTATCTAAAATAAGTACTTTATGTATGCATTCTTCTATAACTTTTTCCTCTGGATAAGTCTTAGAAATCTGAGTTAGCTCATGTGGATCTTTTTTGTTCTTTTTAAATACTACAGAAAACAATAGTATCAGTGCACCAGATACTACCTAATGATGCTTAGATAAGACAAGAAACTCCTGTCATCTGACACAGGAAAGCAACCTCTGCCCCCACTCCCACCCCTGCACACAGAAATCTCTCTGTCTCTATTTCTTCCCTGGTAACATTTACCTAAGTGATGTCTGTGGGCATCTGGATAGCCTGTAGCTTTAACCCTTCACCCTCCCCTGTGATGCCTCTGCCTTCCTCTTCATTTGACTCAGCCAAGGGGCGCCTGGCCTCCTCTCAGCCCAACCCCAGTGTCCCAGGGTCGCCCAACTTCCTAGACTTGTGATAAAGGAACACGCAGCACCCTTGGATCTCACAGCCGCCTTGAAACTGTGCTTCGGTCTCACTCTCATGCTCCACTACAGCACCCATACTTGGTTTTATTTGAAGCTGTCAAGAAATGGAGACAAAGGGCCCGGTACATGTCACCAGCTCTTGGAATCCCTGGGCCTTACACAGCAGACAAGCCCTTTGTCCCTTCAGACAGAACTACAGCATGGGATCTTGGGAAGAAGAGGATTCCAAGGACCCTACTGCCAGCTTCCACCTCCAGCAGGGGATGGTCCACCTGTCCCTTGTCCTCGCAGGCCATCTGGGGCTGCTTCTCCAAGGAATCTCATGTGGGTTTGCCACTAGAGAGCTCTGCTCCCCATAAGATAGACATAGTTTCTAGTATTTTACATTTGAGAACCCAGTGAGTATTCCAAAACCTTTTTGTTGCTGTAACAAAGTACTTGAAACCAAATAACTGAAAAGGAAAAATATATTTACTAGACTCATGCTTCTGGAAGGAAGAAAGTCTCATGGCATGATGCCAGCATCTGGAATGTGCTATATCAAAATAGGACACAGGGTGTCACATGGCAAGACAGAGCAAGAGTGCAAGTTCTGGTCTCTCCTCTGCTTCTTATAAAGACCCCAAAGCCATCATGGGACTCTACCTTCATTACCTCATCTCCCAAAAGCCCGCTGCCAAACACGATGGATTTCCACATACTATTAACATCTGAACTTGGGATTAAGTTTCTAACACATGAACTTTTGAGAGACACATTCAACTCATAGCACCCCTTAAGGTATGCTCTGCTATTACCCCATCTTGGCAGAAGAGGAGACTGGAGCATGTGCTCTAGATAAACACAGTTATTTATTGGCAGAGCCAAGCTGGGACTACTGGCCTGGATCACTACTCGAACTTCTTTTTATCTTTTATGTGAAGAGTCAGCAAAGGTCTCCCAAAAATTCATGCCATGCATTCACTCATTCATAAAAATATGTTTTCTGTACTTCCCATGTGATGTGACATTCGTGTGACTGGCAGGACAGGTGCAGCACCTGCCCTTTTCGGACCTATCAAGCAGATCTACGGGAAAATTACTCAGCCAAGAGATTATCGCTCAGTAGGTCTTTGACAGACAAAAGGCCGATTTGAAGAATCATGGACACCAAGGCAGAGTGGAGGCCGCTGTGTCTAGGAGGGAAGTGTGGCCACCATGTCTAGGAGGGCTCTGAGCCCCAAAGTGCTCCTGTCTGCCTCGCCCTCTCTGCAGCGTGCTCTGAGCAATAACTTCCCAAGATGGTCAGAAGCCACCTTCTACCTCCCCAAGCCATTTCACAACAAGATGACTGTGAAACCTCTCGGCTCCCCTGTGAGGCCCAGGCTGCTCCCAGTGCTCCACATGGCAGTTGCCATGGCAGCCAAGTGGGATCTCACCCACCGCAGCATCCTGCTCTTTCCATTGGCTCCCTCTGAATTGTCTGAGGCCTCTCTGTGCAAAGCCCCCTGAGATACAGAGGAATAAGATCCTCAGCCTAGGGAGACCCTGTTAGGAGGACTTTTGAAGAAGAACTGCACACGCATTTGCACTCTCACACACACAGTCATGCACACGCATACATGCTCTGGACACTTGTGCATAAGCAAGTGGAACTGGCTAGTAAGATAACTCTATGGACCAAACACCTGCTTAGGCAGGTGCAGGGGCCAGGGTTTAATCCTTGGCACCGCATGCTGCACCGGCTCCACCCCCAGGGTGAACTGAGCTGGCAACTGAATCCAGGCATGGTGATGCATGCCTGTAATCCCAGCACTGGGAAGGCTGAAAACAGGAGAATCACTATAAGTCCTAGCTGCATACTGAGACAGAAAGAAAGAAAGAAAGAAAGAAAGAAAGAAAGAAAGAAAGAAAGAAAGAAAGAAAGAAAGAAAGAAAGAAAGAAAGAAGAAAGAAAACTCCCAGGCTTGTAGGGGAACAGACACAGCTCATGAAACAACACCCTGATGGCAATCTGGAGGCCCCAAGGGCACACAGTCTGGATTAGTTGTCCTCCGTCACATAACTAATAATCCCCAACCTTAGCAGCCATCCATTATCTCACGTGGTTTCCAGGACTCAGGAACTAGGAGGAGCTCCACAGGGTCTCTGGCTCAGTCTCCAGTAGCCATAGTTGGGCCATCAGCAGGGCCATAATCACCAAAGGAACAGAAGTCCCTGCTTCCAGAGCACTTGCATGGCCGATGGCTAGAGACTCCTGTCCCTGGCTACAGAACTGCTCAGGACTCAGATCCCCCAGAGCAAATGACCCAAGAGCAAGAGGCAGCACAGGAGTGAGCAGAAAGCAGCCAAGACTGGGACTGAATATCAGGTTTTGGCCTATTATGGGAACACCCAATACAACGTGAGGAGACAAGGGCATCATTGTGCATCACTGAACTATTGTTGGGCTGGCCAGCACACCAGCCTGTGGTCTTCCTCTTTGCTAACAAGACCCCAACTTAGGGCTGGGATGTAGATCTGTGGTAGAACACCTGTCTAGCAGGCACAA
This sequence comes from Myocastor coypus, assembly GCA_004027025.1. NCBI lineage: Eukaryota > Metazoa > Chordata > Mammalia > Rodentia > Myocastoridae > Myocastor > Myocastor coypus. The sequence continues at coordinate 3,362 of PVJA010037515.1, read as the reverse complement.
GGCTCTGACCTCAGCACTTTTTTTTTTTTTTTTTTTTTTTTTTTTTTTTTGTCTTTTTTAGACAGGGTCTCGCTATGCAGTTCATGTTGGCCTTGAGCTCACTTTTGTAGCCCAGGATGGTCTCAAACTTGCACTAATCCTCTTGCTTCAGCCTCCCATGTGCTGGGATTACAGGTGTGTCTACCACGCCCAGCTACCCCAGCACTTTAAAAAAAAAAAATCAGTGAGATGATCCAAGGGAGAAGTCTGGGGAATATGATTGACTTGCGTTAATCAGACAATCTCATATGTGTTGTCTAGAATTAGTTCAGAAGGACAGATGATCTAATCAGTTCTGGTCATAGAGCCTGAGGACAAGTCTGTAGGGTGTACCCTGAGAACAGCCTCTCCACCCTACTACAAGCAAGAAATGACCATTTCCTCTCTGGGTATCATAGATTTGTCTAGAGCAAAGGCAGCTGTTCTTCAACCAGGGGAGGAGTCATTGCCAACAGATGAGAAGGCAAAAGAGGAGAGACCTGGCTCAACCAATCACAGACCTGTCCAGCCTCCAGGCTGCTTGTTACCTGAAGTGCTAAATGTCTCATTGCCTAAGACTCTTTCAGTTCTGTTACCTGCCATGAAAAGCAGGCTGGTAGAAGTAGACACCTTGCCAGATGCTGAGAAATCAGGGCAGGCTTCAAGAGAAGCTAAGTGTCTCTAAGTGGGGTATGAATGAGTGGTGAGGGACTCAGGTGCACCAGCAAAAGAAAGCACTCCAGGCCACCAGAAGAGCATAAAAAAGCATCAGAGTCCTGAAAGAACAAGGTTCCTAGGGGCCTGGAGCACAGGACATCTGCAAGGGAGTGGCAGAGGTAAGAGGCCACACTGCAGGATAAGGAGTGTCCTAGGGCATGCTGACCACCGTCATGTGGCTGAACTTCAGCCAGAAACAGCTGTCACAGGAGGAGCACACCTGGGCCTGCGGCAGTACCCTCGGCAGTGTGGAAGACACAAGGAGTGAAGTAGCAAGAAGACAGGGAACCAACTTCTTCTTGTGTTCAGTCCATCCCAGACCAGCAGTGTAGTTCACTTTAGAGGGATACCAGGAAGACATCATGGTCCAGCTACAGGTACCAGCCCTCCTTTACCTCGAAGTCTCACAGTGGGAATTGTATTTGCTATAAAGTGTTAAAATAGGATGACATCATACTTTAAGTTACCCACTGGTTTCCCATCATAAAGTTTCCCACTGGTCTGGGATGAACTGAACACGAGAAGAAGTTGGTTCCCTCTCTTCCTGCTACTTCACTCCTCGTGTCTTCCACACTGCCGAGGGTACTGTCCCAGGCCCAGGTGTGGTCTTCCTGTGACAGCTGTTTCTGGCTGACGTTCAGCCACATGACGGTGGTCAGCATGCCCTAGGACACTCCTTATCCTGCAGTGTGGCCTCTTACCTCTGCCACTCCCTTGCAGATGTCCTGTGCTCCAGACCCCAAGGGACCTTGTTCTTTCAGGGCTTTGATCCTTTTTCATGCTCATAGGAGTGAGCTCCAAACTCTTACCTGGCCACTAAGTCCCCGTGTAGCCCCCTTCTTGCCCAGTAGGCTGCAGTTGCACAGGCTCTTTCCCCTCTGTAAATGGGCCTCTTTTGATCTGACCACAGGGCCTTTGCATGTGCAATTCCCTCTGCCTGGTATAAGCCATTTGTGGCTTCTTAATTGTCTGCCTGCTGCTCAGCCTTCAAATCATAGCACAGCTGTCCCCTTCCTGGAGACATGTCCTCTGACCACCCCATCCAGGGCCGGCTCCATATTACCTGCTGCTCTATTATGTGCCCTGCCTAGGTACTTCCACCTAGCACATATCACTCTCTGGAAATGTCTTAGGTATTTGCTCATTTGCTATATATTGTATGCTTGCCCCCGATCACGCTTACTACTAAATCTCCAGCTCCTAGTACTGTCCTTGATACTCTAGAAAGCACAAAGCAATATTTATTCAGCTTATAGCCACATCTTTGTTTTTATGTGGAACACGAGGCCACCAAGCAGATAGGAACTTGCTCCCCTCGACAGTCAAGTGCCCATCCATTTTCCCATCCAGATACCAATGTGCCTGCACCCATCCCTGGCACAACGCACCAGCAGCCATGAGGACAGAGACTGTGTCTTCTAGATGCCTGGGTGTCTGAGTCCTGTCCTGTGTATAGATGTTTAACAAGCAGTTGTACAGACCGAAGAGGAGGAAGGCAAGGAGGGAGATGGTGGGGTCATGCTAAGCTTTGTTCGAGTACATATTCCAGGGATTGCCCTGGTGTCTCCACCTGACTGCCAATCATTGGGCAGCTGGGAGTCATGGACACGCAGATCCCTAAGGCAAAGCCCTTACCTTGAAAAATTTGCCATCTGAACAAAGAAGTCATGCAGAACAGAAGATTACAGCCCAGGACAGAGCCCAGGGCAGGGCTCTAGAGTCGGCCCAGCTTAAATCCAAACTCCAGCTCTATCGCTGGCCATTTCATCTCTTTTGTCTGTGCACTCAGGTGACAATGGCCAGTCTCACCTCCTGGGATTGTGAGAATTGTTCCACACACTGGGGTCCTGCACACCAGGCAGCCCAGGTTCTCACTGTAACTGGCACATAGTGCAGTACCCTCATGCCCCCAGCTCACCCAAATCATCCAGCAGCAAGCATTACGCGAAGGCCCCTGCCGTGCTCCTCACCAACGTCCTCCAGCACCCTCATGGCAGGGCCTGGGAGCTGTCGTCACATCCACAAAGTTTACTAAAAATTTGGCCACGAAGCATAGGCTCCACTGAACATCTCCAAAGTGATGTTTCAAAACAGAGCACTCGTCTTGCAGGGACATGCATTATAATACTTGCGAGTAAAATAGAACGATGTCAAGGATTTGACCCCAACATGAAAAGGGTGATGTGAGAGGAAAAAATAGAGCAACAGGTGTAGCCAGAAGGTGGACTTCCCAGCTGGCAAGACAAGCACCCACGACCAGGACCAGAGTTCAATCTTCGTGTTTTTGTTGGTGTTCGGGATTCCTCATCAGGAAAAGTATGTTTTTAAGGTTCTCTAAAGAACCTCCTTAGGATACTGTAATTTCTTTATTGTATAAGTGAAGATGAGATTCAGAGAATCTGGGCTGCTTGTCCAGGCAGCTCATTCAGCAGTAGTCAGAATTCAAAGCCAGCACCAATAATCAAAAATAAATTTAAAAAACATACAAGAAAACAAACTAAAATCTATAAAAGTCTTCACAGAAAATACATTTAAATGAGAATGATGTTAAGAAATATGAACTACAAGCCCCTGCGCCCCTCTGCCCCGCCTCTGCGTTCCCGCGACTAACTTCCTGTCCCAGCCCA
>PVJA010037514.1:0-20347 GCA_004027025.1 Myocastor coypus | reverse complement strand
GCCTGGGCTACAAAAGTGAGCTCAAGGCCAGCCTGAACTGCATAGCGAGACCCTGTCTCAAAAAGACAAAAAAAAAAAAAAAGAAAGAAAGAAAGTGCTGGGGTTGAGTGTATTTCCACGACAGAACTCAGCAATGTTTTTGCTTTCTTCACTTGACAATATAATGAGTGACATGCCTTGGCTTGGATATTTACCACGTCATGGGGTGTATAGACAGAGGGACCTCTGAAACACGTGGTGAAACTCATGAGCCTGCAAGTTATATACGTAGTTGGGGGAATCAATGTCTCAGGGCACACAGAGGAGCACCAATGGATATTAAACACTTCTGGAGTGAGTACAGCCTGAGTGAGACAAAGTACCACTGACTGACCATGCCAAGTGGAAACGAAAGACTCAACATTCACACAGCAAGAAGTGGTTGTGAAAACACCACAGGCCCTAGTCGCGAGCCATTATCTTTCCCCATATCTGTTGGATTCCAATATTATACTTTCTGAGAAGAAACAACCTACTCATATACCTGCATGTGGAGGAATTTTTGGGTCTCGCTCTCTCTCTCTGTCTCTATCTCTCTCTCTGTCTCTCTGTCTCTGTGTGTGTGTGTCTTTGCAGAGGAGTCTGTTGGAGCAAGGAAGCTTGGCATTTGATGGCCAGCAAGCAGATTAGGGAAAGGAAGAAGTGAGAGATCATATAAGGCCATGCCCTCATGGCCCCCCAGACATACTCAAGAACATGCCAGGCACTTTCTAATGGAATGAAGTAGATACATTGGAATTAGTGGTCACAGTCACCTTTTGTCCACTTCAGCTCCAAATATATATCCTTAAGTTATACTTAATCTCCAAATAAAGGCAATAACAAAATCGTAACTCTATCCAATATAATACAATTCTCCCATATACATCTGGAAACCTACTTATCCCTTCCCCCAAAGTCTTGATGGATCTAATTTTTCAAAAAGCCATATGCCCTCTCCAACTCATGACAAACTCTTAGCTGTGAACCTCTGTAAAAATCTACAACAAGTTAGATATTTTCAAGGTACAGGGTAAATATTCCCATTCCAAGAAGAGGCATAGGAGGATAGAAAAGAATCAGACCAAAACAAGATTGAAACCCAGCAGGGAAAACATTTTAAGTCCTATGCTCTATTTCTGGCATCTGGAACAACAGCTGCAGAATAAGTTCCAAAGGGCTTCGGTGTTCCCACTTCTATTTTCTTCCTGGATTGAGCCCGGTCTTCCTTTCAGGCTCACTTCACTCATAGTTTGAAGTTTTCTTCATCAGATGCTCGACATTCCTAGCATCTCCAACTATCTGGAATCTCCACCACAGTGCTGGCCTCCTTCTTATAGCTCTGCACGCTGTCCTCTCAGGGGGCTACCTGGCAGCCACTAGTACCCATACGACAGCCTGAATATTGGACAGTCTTGAAATTTTCTTCACCAGAGCAATTAGTCAACCACTCTCAATCTCAGTTTCCAGAATATTCTCTGGACATGATGGGTGAAGAAAGGCAGACAAAATTTCTGTCAAGGTATAACACACATGTACTCTAATTGCCAATGGAACATGTGGAATCTGATGACAAGGATATAGAAGTAATTATGATTAGGCAGGAGAAAGGGAATACGAGGGAACAGAGCTAAAGTGTGTGTAATGAGGGGAAACAAAATATATACATCACCCCTGCCCCAAAATATGGAACTTGGTGGAGTGGAGAAAATGACCTAAGTGTATTATATGTCATGTCTCTATGTGCCCCGAGACATTGCTTCCCCCAACTAATTTTATAGCCTGCAGGCTCATGAGTTTCACCACCTGTTTCAGAGGTCCCTCTGTCTATACACCCCGAGACACAACAAATATCCAAGCCAATACATGTCACTCATTATTATGTCAAATGAAGAAAGCAAAAAGACTGCTGAGTTCTGTCATGTAAATAGGCAGTGGGAGGGACCAAGCAATCTGCAGGACTCAATCTCATCACTTTCAAATACTGCTCTTTCTAAATACTACACATATCCATACTGGGACCATAGGGTTTCCACAGCCTAAGCTTACCACTGCCAAAATGAAACCCTATTAATCTGTATAACCAATGAAGAGTGAAAAAAATCAAATAGATTAGTGATTAAAGAGATATCAAAGCAAAAAAAATCAATTAAGAAAACTATTTCTATTACAAAAATTATTTGTAGTAAGAATCATCCAGGGAGTCTTTTTAAGATACAGGGCAAAAAACTGTTGGAGAATTTACACACACACACATACACACATACATGCACTCATGTTACAGATTACCTATTGATTACAAGAGACAGAAGGGATGATGAGAAATAGTATTAATCATCTTAGATCACAAAACTTAGCCTCTGAACTATCAAGGCTGCTGCCCTGTGTGCCTCTCTAGGTAATGCTTGGGACATACTTTTTTTTTTTTTTTTTAAGATGCATATAATACATTTTGCTTATATCCATTCCCTATTACCCACAAAGAAATTATAAGAGCAATACAGAATATGGAAATTTCTTCTACAAATCCACAGGCCTGGACCTTTCAAGACAAATGTTATGAAAGAATAAGAAAAAAATGGCAGAGAATCTCTCCTAACTTTAGGAAAAACATGTCAGTGACAAGTTGCTGTGTTATGAATTTTTGTTAGATCTTGGATCAAAAATCACACAGTATTTTGGGGGAATTGGAGATATTTGAATGGACAGTTAGATCTTATTATAGAATTATGTTTAATTTTCTAATGTGATAATGCTGTGCACATGGGGTGGAATTGGTCTTTGTTCTTAGAACGGGCATGCTTTAGCATTTAAGGGTAAAGCATCGCGACATTTTCGAGCAACTTTCAATTAGGTTCAGAAAAAGATACAGGAGAGAAAGAAAATGTGGTAAAATATATATTAGCATTCAAAGTTGTTGAGGATTTGTAAATTTTTTTCAAGTAAAATTAGAGATGATGGGCCGGGGAGATAGCTCAGTGGTCTAAAGCGCCTGCTTAGGGAAGCTTAGCCAACCGCACAGACTGAGGTTCAATCCCCAGCACCACATGCTGTGCCAGCCCCACCCCCAGGGCAGGCTGAGCCAGCTATAACATAATAAATAAATAAATAAAGTTTAAAAAAATTAGAGGTGATTATAGACATCTGAATTACATCAGATTAAAATAAGACAGGTAATCTTCCACCAGAGTTTGTCCAATGACTTTGTAATATACAGGCAATTGTATAATTATTTACTTGTGCTCAATTGATATAGTATTGATTACCCATATTGAACTGTTGGCTTGGTCTCTCCTTCCAGGTCTCTTATCTGGTCTTTCTGTCTCAGTAACTGATTTAGAGGGTGCTACATAGTGAGGTGCAGCTTCTATGGGATTAAAGGGATCAATGATGGGTGAGCTGAATTATCAACTTGACTGACTTGAGAGACACCTCAGCCAGGAAAGTATACTGCTGGCTGCAGTATACTGAATGGAGCCTGGCAGTGCCTTTAGAGACTCCAGTAGGCCCTCGGTCCCCTCCTCTTGGTGTGCTCTGCTTCCTGGCTGCTGTGAGCTAAGCAGCTTTGTGCAGTCCTGCCCTTCTACCTGTAAGCCTCAGAGCCAGCAGACCACCGACTCAACGTTGGAAGTCAGGAGCCAAGTTAAATCTCTTCTCTTTCAAAGTGGCAAGTATTGGGTATGTCCTCCCAGTAATCAAATCTGAGCCATACTATGATGGATGCGTCTAATCCTAGAGTTCTTCTTTCTTGAAGAAATGTAGCAATGACTTTATATTAACATATCTATTTGGACTGGACTATTTTTCACAAGTTGGTGGCTACTTAAATGTCTATATATTTAAATTATATTTAAAATTACTACAAGAGGCTAAGAATGTTAGAAGCATGCATTCCCATTTAACTACTCTATGTCACACCTTCATAGTCTGTCAGTTTGTGACAGAAATGGCCATTTACATGAGGTATGGAGCCCCCTTCTAATCCTTTCCAGGTGTGGTCTCCAAATTGGAATAAAGTAATAAAATGGGATTAAGTGTTCACAAGTGAAATTTTATTGGCTCACAGAGCCTCTTTACTTTGTTTTATATTATTTGTGACTGCTTTTGGTTATCAAAAGCTTAGTATAGCACAACCCTGACAGAGGTTGTGTGGCCTGTAAGCCTAAGTGCCTAGTTTCTGGCACTTCTTAGGAAACATTTGTTGACCTCTGTGGTGTGCGTGATCAACGCCACAGCTCTTCGCCTTGACAAATGGAAGCCTTCACTTGTTCCACTGTGGGGAATGGTCATGGGCTACAGTTGATAAGTCAAGGTGACATTACTGTGTATTTGTTTGCTGAGGAAAATGTTGTCTTTCCTGATTACTCTGTTTGGTTCTGGAGAATAAATGTTGATGTTTTCTAAAAATGATGAGGGAGAACCAGTGGATACTTCTGGCCTTGGTGTTTGCACAACAGGTGACCAGGAAATCAACCAGTCCACTGGTGCAGCTCAGAAGGGGTAAGGCAAGACTGCTACCACAGCTGACAACATCCACCAAAAAAATAAATAAATAAATAAAATAAAGGAAGCAGAATCAAGTTTAAGACCTTGTGAGTGGGAACACAGTGTTACAGAGCTACTGAAGAAAAATTGTTACATCCCTCATTAGAGGTGAAATCTAAAGAGAACAACAAACTTCCAGAAGGGATTTTTAAGTGCATTCTTCAGCAGACTTAGCTCTATTTCTGGAATTTTAATTAAAAAAGAAAACTCTGGTTTTAATTAGAATTCCCTGGCACTGGACCTGGGAGGCAGGGAAATCTGAAGGAGTTTGTTGCTTCACAGTTATGCCTTTGTCTTCTGGCAGCTTGCAGTGGGGAGTCTGTTTATCTTCCTTTTGTTCTGGGATTAAATCTCTGCAGATTCTTGTTCTAGGCAGAGTGGTCCAAGATAAACTTGAGTTTGAATAGAGAATCAGTATTTTTTTTAAAATTGCAAATAGCCTTGAATTCTACAGTGGAAAGCCTATGTATAGGTATATGTTTGCTTCTCATTCTTAATGGGATTTTTACTTAATTTTCTGTAACCCCAAATTCTTTTTGCTGAAATAAAGTACAAGATATGATTATATAATCAGTTGTATTTTCCAATTCACAATGACATTTAAACATTTTTCACCATCGAAGGTATCACATAATCATTTATTTTGCTCTTGAAAATGTAAACCTATGTCTGATTAAAAACTGAGCAGTGGGGGCCCGGCAGGATGGCTCAGTGGTCTAAAGCACCTGCTCAGGAAAGATTAGGTGGCTTCAGGGACTGCGGTTTGATCCCGGGCACCACATGCTGCACCAGCCCTGCCCTGAGGCTGAGCAGGCCATAAAAATAAATACACAAACAAAAGTTCTGAAACAAGAAAAAAATAAAATAAATTAAAAAAAATTGAGCAGTATCTAAGTTATTTTATTGAAAGTTTACACAAAAGAAATACTTTTTAAGTAAAGACCAACCCCTTTCTTGCTTCCATTATAATTTTTAGGAGATTAGTTTATAAAAATGCATTAAAATTTCCTGTGGTCAGATAGTAAAACTGAGGTACACTCTTGCGCCTGCTAATCTTGACTGTCAACTCTGCTGGGTTAAGAGGCTCCTGGAGTGGGGCTCAGATGATGGAAGTGGATGAATGAACGAGGGAGGGGGCAGGGCCTGCTGGAGGTCACAGCTCCTCCTCTGGCCGCTCCACTCTGGCTCTTCTCCTTTTCGTGTTTCTGGCCATTACTGCATGACCAATTGGTGTCCACCAGGCCCTTCTACCATGAGGTCTTTGCCTTGGAGCCAATCACAGATTAACACCTCTGAAACTGTGAGCCAAATAAACCACTCCTTCTCTAATTGTGGGTGTAACATGTGTGTGCCGGCCACAGGAAAATTCACCAATAGAGCGCTCAAAGTCCTTCGAGATAGGGCAAGTTCTATCACGCATCTGCCAACTCAGTATTGAATCTCTCCAAAGATAGGTAAAAGGAGTATAGATACATAGCTGTGGTAACATAGACATAAGACTGAAGGCCAGTTGGTGTCTAGACGTGGTGAGAGATGGATAGAGCCCAGGGAGGGCTGCCTTCTGTTGCTTAGGGGTCCCAAAAAGCTGGCGTTTGGAGTTGCAGGTGGCAGATCCTCCTGCCGGTGCCCTGTCCTTGAATTATGGACAGAGCCCAGGGAGGGCTATTTTCTGTTGCCTGAGATTCCCGGAAAGCTGGGGCTCAAGGTTGCAGATGACCGCTCATCCAGTGGATGCCCTGCTCTTTGTTTAATTGCTACATGACACCAATGGTTGCCTCCTCCCTGCTTGAAGTATTATCAGTTAGCATTTGTGTGAGCTCTGTGTCTGAAATATGCTGTATCTATTAAAGTAGTGACAGATATTCCTGAGCCTTTTTTTTTTTTTTTAATGCTGAATAAAAAGAAGAGTCTTCTGAGGCTCTGGGCTCACTTTGAGAGAGACAAATCTGTGAGTCCTCTGAAGTTACATTCATTGGGTCTTCTCATTGTTTCTTTTGGCACCGACACATATCATACAATACATAGAACTTTTAAATAGACTTATTTATGGATAATCAGGAAGTGGACCAGAAAGCTACAGGTGTCAGGTAGCATAGACTAAGCTTTCTTTTCTGTCTGCACCTCTACTACCTTTGTGATCTTAGTCAATTTGCTTGCATTCACTGAGCTTCTATTTCTTCATACATCCAAAAATGTGGATTTAGAACTTGTGTGCCACGTTGCATCTAAGCCTTTGGTGTTACATTACCTGGGCACTGTGGCCTGGTGTTACGCTACCAGATGAAGTCAGTGACTCTGTCAATGTTAGACATTATTTTGCCAGAGTTCTTGATCAAAACCTCATAGGGATTTTGCTATTGAAAAATGTTGGTCATTCTTTATTTACTTGATTCATATAAATTCAGTTTACTCAACACATAGTTGAGTGAAAGTAACTTAGGCTATGAAATGTGACAAAAGTTTGAATTCCAGTTGGGAGCCCTCAGCTTTGTGAGTTGTGTGGGTCTCCTCCTGCTCCCCAAACTGTTGGCATTGACACTTCTGAGTCTGCGCTCCACAGTCTTCCTGTCAAGTTCTTTCATTAAACTCTGACGGTTCTATATCTGGTACTGCCAGAAACTGACATTAATTTTTCCAAGCACCTGTGGCATGGCTTTCATCCCACACTAATGACTCAATTCCTTGTTTTCCTCTTTCCAAATCTTTAACAGCCACCAGCACCAAGTCACCCTCCGTGCAGCGTGCACTGCTTGGCACAGGGCACCTGGCACTCAGGGGTCTCAGGACTTAGGGCTGGCTCATGAATGCCCTGGTAGATGATTCACGCTGGTGCCATCATCAGTTCCCTCTCTCTGCACAAAAACCCTAGGGATTTTTCTTCTTCCTGAAGCAGTTTCCTGCCTGAGTTGAAACAACGCTGGAATAGTTTGTTTTCATTCCATGGGCAAAAATAGAATATAGTCCTGAGGTTTTGTTTTTTGGATCAGAGCTGAGAAATTCTAAGGACCTCAGAAGTCAAAGATGGAAAGTGTGTGGGGAATTGCCGTGTTAAATTTTGAGTCATTTGTCCTCTTCAGCATGTATGCAGTGACTTATTCTTTTACTTAATATGCATCCCACTTAACGAAAATACATTGAACAGTTTGACCATTGCTGATTTATGAAAAATGGTTTTATCTAAAGAATTGAATTATCTCTAATAACACAGCTCTTACAGAATGTTGGGCAAGCATCTTAATCTCTTGAAGCCTCTTTCTTTAATTAGAAAAAAAGCTGTAATACCTGTTCTTTCTGATATGCGGGGTTCCTTTGAAGTTTACAGGCTAATGAATATAAACTCCCTCCCCCTGCAAAAACAAATAAACAAAACCCAAAACAACAACAACAACAAAATTCCGCCAAAATTTATCTCTGGACACAATGCACACGCAAGAACCCCATAGACTGCCCCTCGCCTCCCCAGCTCCTCCTCTCTGCTGATTCATCATTTCTCTGCTGGAGACAGTGATTCTGTGTGTTTTACTGCCCTCTAGTGGTCAATCTTTAGTAGTGGTCGAACTGAAGGTTGGATTTTTAGGATTGCGGTGTGGCCCTGAGTCCAAGCAATGATGTTTGCTTTTTTTTTTTTTTTTTTGGTCTTTCTGAGACAGGGTCTTGCTATGCAGTTCAGGGTGGCCTTGAGCTCACTTTTGTAGCCCAGGCTGGTCTCGAACTCGCGCCAATCTTGCCTCAGCCTCCCGAGTGCTGGGATTACAGGCCTGCGCCACCACGCCCGGCCATGTTTGCATTTTTGATCATGCAATCAAGGTCAAGGCTGCAACAAGGAGCTCTCTTCGCAGCAAAGTTGCTCAGGAGAATAGGTGAGAATCTAGTTGACTCTATTGCTGCAATAAGATTTTAAAAAGGTGTTACTGTTTTTTTTATGAGTCAGAATTATCCAATGCATTCCAAAGCCAAATTGCTCACAGCATACACGCAGGAGTGGTAGAGGTTTGCCGTGCAGTTACTGTCACTGGGCCCAGGATCGCATTACTTGTAGGGGCACGGCTTTCCTGGTTTCCGACAGTCATCTTTGTTCTGTAGGCTCAATAGGAAGCACTTAGAAAGCATGCTCTGCACTGTGGTCTCTTTCTCTCTCTTTTTTAAAAAATAATTTATTTATTTATTTTTTCTTGCTTCAGAACCTTTATTTGTTTATTCAATCATTTTTATGGCCGGCTCAGCCTGCCCTGAGGGCAGGGCTGGTGCAGCATGTGGTGCCGGGGATTGAACCGCAGTCCCTGAAGCCACCTAAGCTTTCTCAAGCAGGAGCTTTAGACCACTGAGCCATCCTGCCGGGCCCCTCTCTTTTGCTTTATATTTTATGGAAAAAACAGTAAAACACAATTTCATAACATAATAATAGAAGAATAGCAATAGTTAATATAGTTAATACACATTTCATATTGCACTGTGGTTTCAGTTACCATTGGACACACTTTTCTCTTGTTTTTTTTTTTTTTTTTTTCTGTACCAGGAGTTGAACTCAGGCCTTTGTGCTTGCCAGGTCGGCATGCAGCTGAGCCCTGGATGGGCACACTGTTTTTTTCTGCTACTCCTGAACTGCTCTCCATATGTTCTCCTTTGCCAGTCAGACTCAGGAGCCAGGACATCAAGAAGAATCTACAATGATCATTCTTTAATTGAGCAAATAAATAGTTGTGCCTGTAAGAGATAATTGTAATTATGTGACTAGCAAAAACTTAACTGTGGGTCAGCCAGATAACTCAGTGATTAAAATACCTGTGTAGGCAGGCACAAGGACCAGGGTTCAATCCTCGTCGTGTGATGCTGGCCCTGTGCCAGTGGAGCACTGAGACAGCGATTGAGACTGGGCCTGGTGGAGTACACCTGTAATACTTGTGCTTTTGAGGATCCTTAAAACAAGTGGATCACTGAGTTCAATCTGTGTAGTGAGACCTTGTAAACCCTGTACTAAAATACATAAAAACCCTTAAATTGTATTGCATGTATAGATTATATACTTTATTAAGGTCTCTTATTTGTTGATTAGCTTTTTTAAAAATTAAACAAGAGAAAAGAAAATTGTATATTTAAAAAGAGAAGTATCTACCTTACCTCTATGTGGCCTTCAGAGGTCTGAAAGTAATCCTCTGTATCACTGTATCACCCTAAGCATCACCTCAGTTCTAACTCTGACACTCCTCTCCTTTCTTTCCTCTTCCCTGGGTAGAATTTTGCCTTAGATCCTCACCCAATTCTTGTAGCTTTGATCTGTGAAATATGGGCAATATGTTCTATGCATGTCCACGTGGTAGAGTATCTATTACTATTAGGTATTGTTTGAGAGTTCGAAGTTTGAAACCCAAAGTACCTTTTAGTAATTATACCACTACTTTTTTTTTTTTTTGTCTTTTTGAGACAGGGTCTCATTATATAGTTTAGGTTGGCCTTGAGCTCATTTGTGCAGCCTAGGCTGGTCTCGAACTCACACGGATCCTCCTGCTTCAGCCTCCCAAGTGCTGGGATTACAGGTGTGTGCCACCACACCCGGCTTGACTTAGAATTAGAAAGTCACATTTAGAAATAGTAGGGCAGGACAATCACATGATTGTTTTTGTTCCTCAACTACTCGTATAGAAACTTCTGTATTAGCACCTAGATGTAGACTTCTCCTTTACGTATAGCATAGCTTTTTCAGACTATGAATGTACTATGGCTTACTTTTAAAGCACATGAAATCAAATAACATTTTCCTGTAAGTGCTTACAGATGTATATATATACTTAAGAAAATGGCCAAGAGTACACAACAAACTATTATTCAGAAAAGGAGATGAGGTATATTAGTTTAAATTTTAATGAGGGAATTAATCTCTTTATTTGATTTAAAAGTCAACAAAGAGTATTTTTCTTTTTTATGTTAAGAGTAATGAGGCTATGATTCTTGCTTATAGATCAGTTACTAAGGTAAAAAGCCCCAGGTTGTCATATTTCAAAGCTTTGCATATTCATAAACCATTTGCTGAGTTTTCATAACAAGTTGGATCAATGCATTACTTTAACAGATTTTTAAACTCACCAGTAGATGTTGGAAGAAACACAAAAAATCAAGGGCTGGAAAGACATTGGCATACAAGAAAACAGAACATTGGTCCAGCAGGATGGCTCAGTGGTCTAAAGCGCCTGCTTAGGAAAGCTTAGGCGGCTGCAGGGACTGCAGTTTGATCCCCGGCACCACAAGCTGTGCCAGCCCTGCCCTCAGGGCAGGCTGAGCCGGCCATAAAAATAAATAAATAAAAGTAACAAAAAGAAAAAAGAAAAAAGAAAATAGACCAGAAGAGAAAGAAGAGGAAGGGATTCACATCTCCTATCCTTTGGGAAACAGGTGAAAGGCTTGGGGAGAAGGCCTGGTCCAGGGGCAAAGTCTCACCTCAGAAAGGGGTTAGAGCCAAACTCTGCCCCAAGGGGGAGATGCAGTTTGTTCAAACAAGTAGAAGGTACAGACCCAAGGATGTAACTTTGTGCCTGGAAGACCTCAGAGCCTTCCCTGTCTTGGCCTGGCCCAAGAGCTGCAGAAAGACCCAGCTTTTCCACTGCAGGGATGACATCCCTTAAATAGGTTTCAATGTGCCTTTGTACTGAAACCCTATAACTTATTCCATGTCGCACCAGAACATTAATTGGATCTCAGAATGTGTACAACGGAAGGCCCACCCAGCAGGCATTGTTCCCACAATAGGTGCTGCAATAAGATCAAGGATCTCTAGCATGCCCAGGTAAACCTATTGGCCTGCGGTTCATTCCTGCCGTTTGCAAACTGTCATTTGCCATGACTCGCATAGTCTTCCTTACGTGTAACACAAGGGCAAATCACAGTGCAAGCTCGGGGCTCCTGTGAGAACCCAGGTTCCAGTGTGCCCCAGAGAAGGCAGGCAAAGAAAGTGCTCCCCCCAAACCACATAGATTGTGTTGGCAAATAATGTATTTTTTTTTTTTTTTTCAACAAATGATTGTGAAAATTGGCTTCTGTTTTTTGGTCTTGGTGGGGAAGGCCAGCACTTTTTCCTAAGTACTGTCATATTTGATAGCTCATGAGGGTGGAAATGGTTTTTGCAATCTTGTCTTTCCCTTCACTACATCAGTCTTTTGCCATGCTGGGGCTCCGGCCCAGGGCTATGTGCATACTGGGCCTGTGGTCTATTCCTGAGCTGCCACCTCAGGTTGTTAATATTCTGGAACAACATACTTAAAATTGATTAATATCCTTGCTTTGTAATCCCAAATATAAGGCAATTTACTTAGTTAAGCTTTATTGAATTTGGCCAGGAAGTAGAAGCCCAAACTCCCTCAAGAAAAATTTGGATTCCTTCTTGGTTTTTCATTCCATAACTATAAGTAAATTTAAAAAACAAGATCAACACATAAAACTGTGTATAAGGACCTTAATGATAGTAACACCTCATGTCTGTAAAATGTTTTATAATATATAAAAGCCCTAAGTAGGAAAAATATTACTATTAATTTTTCTACTCTGCCCTCCAGATTCCACTCCTCAAAGCTGTTTTGTAGATGTGGATCTAAAGCTCACAAAGTCAACGAATGTGCCAGGAGATTTGCCTTCTGAGTCAGGATGCCAGGAGGAAAGGATAAATCACTCGATTCCAGGCCATACATTCTTTCCACTACTTTTGGAACTATCTTCACTAGTTTAAATGTGCCCACATCTATATTATGAACAAGTACTAAGCTTCTTTCAGAACTAATAGCTTTAATTGTGTCTTCTTGCAAGGTAAAAAATGAGATATAAATGACATGGGGCAAGATAGGAGATTTATTTGGAATTACAGTTTTGAAGTAGCCACTAAAATTATTTTTTGGTTTGGGGTCACCACAATATGAGGAACTGTATTGCGGGGTCACAGCATTAGAAAGGTTGAGAACCACTGGCAGGGTGTTCAGGGTCTCACTACTAGATTGGACTCCTAGTGATCCACCTGTTTACAGACTCCCAAGGGCTGGGATTATAGGTGCACCCCACCACACCCAGTCTCAATTGCCGTTTCAGCATGTCCCAGGGGCAGGGCCGGCACTACAAAGCCTGGGGATCAAATCCCTGGCCTCTGCACCGGTAGGTGCTTTAATCCGCTGAGCTATTTGGATGGCTCTTCCAAACTATATGCAATCACACACATGAAGCATACATGGCACCTACTAAAAATAAAAGCTTTGGGCTCAGCACAGAGGCATAGCTCAGGGGT
Organism: Myocastor coypus; assembly: GCA_004027025.1. Classification (NCBI taxonomy): domain Eukaryota; kingdom Metazoa; phylum Chordata; class Mammalia; order Rodentia; family Myocastoridae; genus Myocastor; species Myocastor coypus. The sequence continues at coordinate 7,524 of PVJA010037514.1, read as the reverse complement.
AGGCTTTGTTAGGATACATGAAATCCTTGGTGCAAACTTTAGTACGTGGGAAGGATGGGGTGAGATGGGTGAAATGTAAAGAGTTTGAACAAAGAACGATACTGGAGGCCTTGGACCTGCCACTGAGCTATAACCCTAGCCATGTATGTATGTATGTATGTTTGTATGTAGTTATAGTCATGTTCTCTCTAAGCTGCCTGGGCTTACCTTTTAACTTGCAGTTCTTCCACTTCAGCCTCCTGAATAGATGAGATTACCACGCCTGGGTAGAACAATTTCTTTATTGAGCAGCCCTTAGGACCAAAACATGCTCAGAGGAGCTCTTATCAGAAGTCAGCCTTTATGGCCAGAAAGTGGAACTGCAGTACAGGGACAGCCTGGTTAACTTGAACATGGTTTGAATACTTGGTTGCCTGTAACGCACTGCAGCTTGGTCACTGTCACTGAGATAGCAAATCTGACAGAAGTATCCTCCTAGTTAGGCTTTTAACTAGTTTATCTGCTAAGTTCAATGGCAGTGTTCAGTAAGCAAGGAATTATGTACAAAGACATCTTTAGGTCAAATTTAATTTAATAGTCCAAACATCAAAGATAATTGGGCATTCCCCATCTACACCTGATTGCTATTTCTTCATGAACTACAGATCTAGTTTTGTGTTATTCTTTCCCCTTCTAGGTTAGGTTGACCCCAATAGGCACTCATAGGTCTGCCCCTCCTCCTTCCCTGCCTCCACTCCAGGGCAAAGCCCCACTTTCTTAGTCACTCCCTAAGTCACCCACCAGCCCTGACACTGTCATAAATCCTTCCCAGTCTGCCTTCTCTCTGAACCAAGCCAAGAGATTCATTGTATGCTTTCTCTCTAGGTTCAACAAACAGTACATATGAGTCCAGCTGTGGAGATGTCGGACACTGACACTAAAGCTCAAGAAGCTTGTGTTTTGGCTTCAAATACTATCAAAATGACAAAAATCAGAAATTCATGTCTCCAGACCTCACTGCCTGAGGCCAGGCTCCAAGACATAGAAAAAGGAATCCAGTACTTCTACTTCATTGTTTATTATAGCATATCTCAAATGTTAGCACTTTTTTCTTTATGAACTAACCAAACTTGAGTATTTTGTTTCAGCAACAGCAATTGGACTTAATCCAGAATGAAGCTTTATTTCTGATGTGTGAGTAGCAAAATCATGTACTTAATGGAGTTTAGCCTTACCTGGTCTCTGAAATCTCTGAATCTATCTTGCTCTTTTTCAAGGTCTATCTGCTTAGGCCTTCCAAAGAGATTCAACCTCAAGAATTTTTCTGAGCCGGGTGTGGTGGCGCACATTGGTAATTCCAGCACTTGGGAGGCTGAGGCAGGAGGATCAGTGTGAGTTTGAGACCAGCCTGGGCTACAAAAATGAGCTCAAGGCCAGCCTGTTTGCTGCTTTGGTGGCATTTCCTGATCTCAGTCACCCTGAGTCTCCGCCAACTGCTCCTGGATTCTGAGTAAAATCACCCCAGTTCTAAGAGCTTTATGTGCGCTCACCCACCTTATCTTCACAGCAACCCTAGTGTTATTCCTGTTTAATGGAGGCAACTCCGTAGTGCAGAGAGGTCAGCAGTTGACAAGGTCTCACAGATTTGAACCCGAGCCATCTAACTCCTCTTTTTGTTATTATAGTGACCTATAAATTATCCACTATCTCTAAGATAAATATGTCAGTGAATGGACAGGGATTGCTATGCACAGGCATACCCTGCCCTCATAGCAGCTCTAAATCAGATAGCTGAAGAGGAAGGATATTGAATAATAAAATTAAGAACTTGACTTAATTGGACATGTGTGGATCATGTACCCAATATCTGGGGAAGCATACACTTTCTAAGTATGCAGAATATTTATAAAAATCATTCATAAAGCAGGTCCTGAGTATCTTCAGAGCATCAGAATCAAATAGATTATGTTCTGTGGATCCAATAAAATTAAATTAAAAATCATTTTAAAAACAAACTTTACATATCTGAGAATCTTAAAGCACATTTAAAACTCATGGATCAAAAAATGAATCATGGGCCCGGCGGGATGGCTCAGTGGTCTAAAGCTCCTGCTTGGGAAAGTTTGGGTGGCTTCTGGGACCACGGTTCAATCCCCGGCACCCCATGCTGCGCCAGCCCTGCCCTGGGGCAGGCTGAGCCGGCCATGAAAATGAATGAATAAACAGACAAAGGTTCTGAAACAAGAAAAATAAATAAATAAATAAATAAATTAAAAAAAATGAATCATATGAAAATGTAGAAAGCATTTTTTAACTAATGCTAGGGGAAACAAAACATTTCAAAACTTGTGTGATGTATTCAAAGTTGTACATAAATGAAAATATATAATTTTAGTGCTTTTTTTTTTATGGCTGGCTCAGCCTGCCCTGGGGGTAGGGCTGGCACAGCATGTGGTGCCAGGGATCAAACCTGTGATCTTTGTGGTTGCCTAAGCTTGCCTAAACAAGTGCTTCAGACCCCTGAACCATCTCACCTGCCCGCTGGTGTACGTTTTGAGCAATTGTATTTTTGAAACCTCTAAATTCAGAGCACTATATATTTATGTGATTGTTAGCTTGAATCTGATGATTGATGTTAGCATAGAAGCATGCTTTTGTAAAGGAAGGTTAATAACAATTCACTAAACACTTAGGCACAGTGCTCATCAACTTTAAATGTTCAGGGATGGCACTATAGTGGTTAAAACTTTTACAGTATGGCAAAACTCACCATTCCAGTACAGTCCAACCCAAACCATCATGACTCAAGAATCTGACTTTTCAGACCACTGAGCCATCCTGCCGGGCCTAGAATCTGACTTTTCAAATCAGGCAACGTGGTGCACCCCTGTAACACCAGCACTCAGGAGGCACTGTGAGTTTGATGCCACCCTGGACTCCACAGTGAGTTCCAAAATAGCTTCAACAGTCAGGGAGATAGCTCAGTGGCATATGTACCCACCTGGCAAGTGCAAGGTCCTGAGTTCAATCCCCAGTGTAAAAAACAAAACAAAATAAAAAACAACCCTAATACTTGTTTTCCAAATTCTAGGTACTGAGCCCAGGATCTTCACAATAAGCAACAACTCCAGCCCCCTAACATTTTTTGTTTGCTTTTGAGACAGGGTCTTGCTAAGGCATTAAATACCCAGGCCAGGCTTGAATTTGTAATCCTCCTGCCTCAGCCTCCCAGAGAGTATATAAATACCATCATTATGTAATGGCTTTGCAGTGTGTATCTTCAGCCTTCACTTTCTTTCTCTTCAGGATTTTAGACTCACATCACCTGCCTATTTATAGTGCTTATTTTTTAGGAAAGAGAAAGATTGAAAATTAATAAGGTAGCTATTCAATTGAAAAGGAAAACAATAGTGAGATATACTCAAAAAAACTAGAGAAAAATAATATATGTAAGAGAAGAAATATATAAAATAAAAATTACTCTCAACTAGTACTAGCTGTCAGGGTGCTTAGTCTTAATAGAAATAGAATCTCTTAAGGTGTAAGAAAAGATCTATGACATACGTACCTCCCTCTTCTATTTTAAATTCATTATGTGGATTTGACAGGAAACACTAAAGAATATTTGTTGCTTAAAAAATAACATTTCTGCACCGGGTGTGGTGGTGCATGCCTGTAATCCTAGCACTGGGGAGGCTGAGGCAGGAGGATTGGTGCGAGTTCGAGACCAGCCTGGGCTACAAATTGAGCTCAGGACCAGCCTCAACTGCATATCGAGACCCTGTCTCAAAAAGACAAAAAAAAAAAATTTATTTTTTTTCTAATAATTCTAGCAGCATATTTTCAAAAGAAAATTTGAAATCTGTGAATAGTGTAAGGTACTTTGCCTTTTAACCTGCTTATCAGGTGATGGCTATTAACTGCTGACAGTGAAATATCTTCTAGTCATTGTTCTGTATATCTGAAGGCTTGCATCTGTCTGTAAACTTTGAATACATCACGCAAGTTTTGAAATGCTTTGTTTCCCCTAGCATTAGTTAAAAATGCTTTCTACATTTTCATATGATTCATGTAACTATACAATTATTTTTAGATTTTTCTTTAAATGGTACACATCTGTTCATATTTCATTTTTTAACCTAAAATGCCATTAGCAGCATATATTCTTTCAATGCAGAAGTTTTTATGGCTATATTAAAACTTAATTTTAATATAATAGAAGTGTCACACTGCTGTGGCCATATGCCAGTATCAAACAGTGTCCCTAGTTCTGTGGTAAACTTAGCCAACATTTATTCAGAGTCCACTCAATGTGTAGATACATTGAATCTCAACAAGATTCAGCCAGTGTGATTTGTCTGAAAAACGGGAGGGTCTGACTTGCCAGAAACCCTTTCACAAGAGGGCTGAGGCATTCGGGGGAGAATTTCGCTAGTGCCTGGTATGACATGCTTTGGGGCTTCATGGAGTGAGAAATCCTCATGCCGTCAGAAGCCGGGACTATTCAGAGGTCAGCGGGGTGTCCATACCTTGGGCTGTTTCCCTAGCCGGGTACTACTTGTGTTTAAGTGCTTTGAAGCATTAAGCACTATAAATTGGTTTTCAAAGAAAGTTAAATGAATCTCTGGGGCCCACACACCTCTACCTGAGGAGGCTCTAATACAGAGTCTTGAAAGGGGCGACTTTGGTTGGGTCATTTTGGTTGCAATGCAGAGTTGCGCTGATTGAGATGGAGTTCTCCTGAAATGACCCAGGCAGTGGTAAGGCAGTGAGATGCTCCAAGGGTCCAAGAACAGAAAGAGTCTTCGTGTTCACTGTCTCTGGTCACCACAGACAAAGGATGATGCATGAAGGGACCTCAGGGACAGAAGTCCATGGGTCTTCCTTCCAGAGGGACATCATTCTTAGCATGAAGCAAGTACTCTCTTTTTCTACTTTCAATCATTTTCCTCATAGCAAAGCTTCATTCTGAAGCAGGTGTGGTGGCACACACCTGTAATCCCAGCATTTGGGAGGCTGAGGCAGGAGGATCCGCGTGAATTCAAGGCCAGCCTGAACTGCATAGTGAGATCCTTCATTTGACATTCTTAGTTCAGAGTCTCAAGTGTAAGTGATATAACTACCCACCTTACTTGGACAGAGCTACCTCCAGTCTGGGTCAGACCACCAGGCAGGACAATGGGCTCCCTGGGTTCGGGAGACACCCCTGCTTCTGCCAGCTGGGTCCAGGGCAGGGGGATCCCAGGGTGCACAACACAGCTCGCTTTCAGAACACTTGCTTCAGCAAAAGCTGTGGACGAGGGGGTTTCCTTTAAAGGAGGCTGTCGGCCCCTGGCACCAAGGAGACTGCACCCTGTGGTCCTCGGGACTGTTCCTGGCTTTGACACAGGTGCTCACAGTGGCTGTGTAGGACAGCAATGAAAAAGTGGCAGGAGTGTTAAGGCCTGAAAAGTCTGTGGTGGAGATGTGGCAGAGCAGCCACAGACAGCAGAAAGGCCAGGCGTAAAGGGCAGCACAGAGCACACACTGGGCCCGAGGCATGGCAGGGCCCTTAAGGGAGCATGGTCTATACAGGCAGCAAGTGTATATATAAATGTTCTACTTGAAATTTTTTCTGTTGATCAGTGTGATAGTCTCATGACAGAGCTATCAACTGGTAAATGGTTATTTTCTATAGCACCAGGTGCTTATGTATTCAAGACTACTTGTCCTTGTCACTACCAGGAACAAGAAAATAGAACCAGGAATTAAGTAGGTGGCATAAAGTTATATAAAGCCCCTTCTGGAATTTTGTCATTGAAGGTCGTTTAAAGTGCTCTTGCATGATGCTGACAGATATTTAATGTTGAGAAGTCTGTAGAAAGGCCATATGCCTTTAAAACCTCAATAATAAAAATACATTTAAAAATATTTATAGTACAACATGTTCAGTAAATGTCAAAGATGTTAGAAAAGTAGGAAGCATAGTTGTCAGTGACCTGAATCGCTCATAGCTTGTATTTTGGAGAATTTCTTTCTAGATTTAGTTTCTAGCCCCAAATTTAATTATTCAGTGAAGCAAAACCCCAAAAAGTTTAAATTGTTATGCTTACACTGAAAAATATAAATTTGTAAACTACTTTTATTTGGTTGTCTTTCTTCTTTTGGATATAAGAACTATGCATTTCTTTTCTTTTCCTTTATGTTATGGCGGGCTCATCCTGCCCTAGGGGTAAAGCTGGAGCAGCATGTGGTGCTGGGGGTCAAACCACGGTCCCTGTGATTGCCTAAGCTTGCCTAAGCAGGCGCTTTAGACCTCTGATCAATCTCACCAACACAAGAAGTATGTATTTCAGACTGACTTTGAACTTGCTACATAGCCCGGTAGGCCTTGTACCCATACTGATCTTCCTGCCTCAGCCTCCCAAGTGCTGGAATTATACACAATGCACCACTCTTTATTTCCTCCCTCAAGTTAGGTCTTAGCTACTTATGGTCTTTCAGTTTATACTCTATATAGTTTCAATATTTCTTAAGCAATAGAGCAATTACACAGATTTGCATGAAACTTTATCTTACATTATTGTTTCTGTATTACAGATTCTTGAGATGGCTTTGTTTGGTCACAGGGTACAAACATTTCTGAAGTTTTTGGCACATAAAACTTTGAAAAAAATTCTAAATAAAAAGCTAGCGGTATTGCTTTTGACACTTCCAGTGAGGAGTGTGCATTTCAAAAATCGACATAGTATATACTAAATATAAAAACACTATCGTTTGAAAATTGTCCTCAAGTTTATACAGTAGATATAAGACTCAGACAGATGCTCATGTCTTTTTTTTTTTTTTAAACTTTATTTTATTTTATTTTTTCTTGTTTCAGAACTTCTGTTCGTTTATTTATTTATTTTTTATGGCCGGCTCAGCCTGCCCTGAGGGCAGGGCTGGTGCAGCATGTGGTGCTGGGGATTGAAGCGCGGTCCCTGCAGCCGACTGCAGGAGCCTGCAGGAGCTTTAGACCACTGAGCCATCCTGCCGGGCCAGATGCTCATGTCTTGATAATGGAAACATTGTTGTCCTTATTCAGAGGATTCCAGGCTATAGAAAAAAGGGAAAGCATAATAAGCTGCAAGTTTGGCTTGATTAATTATTCATAATCTCATTAGCAATTACACTTATATTTTATATTTAAAACAGGATAGAAGAATATGTATTGAAACTTTTAGGAAAGACATTATACATATTATGTTACTAAACCAAAGACACAATTTTCATTTTTAATTTTTCTTTGTTTTGTACTTATTAGCAGTTTCTACCATAACTTAATTAACAATTTCAATAAGATAAAGACATATTTCCCCTTTTCAAGTTACATGCTAATGTACACAATATAAAAGTGATTTAGTAGTTCAGAGAGGTTATTACAGTCAGATAAATTTCTAAACCTTTAATTAACCTATGGAGGCTGGGGAGATAGCTCTGTGCACAAGTGCCTGACTGGCAAATGCAAGGTTGTGAGTTTGAACCCTGGTCCTTAAAAAAAAAAAAAAAAAAAAAAAAAAAAAA
>PVJA010037513.1:0-20302 GCA_004027025.1 Myocastor coypus | reverse complement strand
AAGAAAAAAAAAAAAAAATCCTTAATTATAATGCATGGAACGCAGAGCTAGATTGGTGAGATGAGCTTTAGGAGGCTCAGATTCAATAGCTTCCAACATCACAAGCTTCACTGGTGGCACACTGCAATTGCAAAACCTTTGATTGTATATGTATCTGTTTCCTCTTAGTCCAAAGAGAAATATATTCTTTCCTGTTTTTTTTTCTTTCTTTCTTTCTTTCTTCTATGCAACATTAATAGGGAGGTGGGTCATGCCCACACACTGCACTCTATAGAATGATTGTGAGGACAATATGCAATATGTCAACTTTCAAAGAAAAAAAGGGGGAAAGGAAAAAAAATGTCATGTGGATTTAGAAAAGTTAATGTTTAGTTGTTTGATCAATCTTATATACCTATATGTATTAATCTAAACTTATCCGATGATGAAAATATGTAATATAACCATTGTTAAATTTAAACAATAAAAGAATTGAAAAAAAATAAATTAAATTTAAAAAAAAAAATTTTTTAATAAATAAAGCATGCATTCATCTTTATAAAATTTCAGTTTGTATGTTTAAAGTAGGCATTTTTTTAAATACCAGAAACTAATTTGTCCCAACTATCTACTGCAATATGGTTGTCTAAAACTTCCTACCTAATATTAGCCCCTCAGACTCGTAAATACCAGGCGGCAAGATGGTGGACCTTGCTGGTCATGCCTTTTTCTGTCATCTTGTCTAAGTATCTGGGGTGGAAAAATAGCTCTGTAAATATTTTGAATGAATGAATAAAAACAGCCTCATTCACGCTGCATAATGGCACACATTCAAGCCAGAGCCAAATTATTCTTGTCCTCTAAACTATGCTTTTCATGTCCATGTATCTCTAAGCCCTCCTGGTGTCCTTATTATTTCTGGCCCGCTGTCCCCTGGATTTCCTTTCTGCTGAAATGCTTGACTGGCTTCCTCATCTATGTTTAATGAAGCTGTCAGCAAAAGTCTTTCTCATCAGTCAGCCTGGCTTGTGTTTCACTAAACAACTTATTAGCATGGCTAATGCTCCCTGCAGTAAACACTGTTAATTAAAATACCAAATCTGCAACAATGGCCCAGCCTTGCTCTTGGCATTTAGTGTATATTTATACAACAAGCAAAATTGAGAGGTCTGATCTTTTGTCTGGGACTGGAGTAGCATGACAAGAGCACTGAGGCTTTCTCAGGGGTCTAGGAAAAAGAAATGGAAGTGGTAGTTGGAGCGCCTGGGAAGAATAGCCCCTGGCATAACACACAGTAACAGAAGCCCATTCCTAGCAACAAAACCCTGAGACTCAGGGCCCCAGGCTCAGACCCCATGAAAAGCTGACAGAGCACTGAATATTTCTCCATAGTATGTTGTTGCATTTGTTAAAAAAAAAAAAAAACTTGAGAGTGTCACTAATACCTCCATAGGGCTCTTTCAGTGACTTTGACAGAAGCACTAAGTAATCTGGAGATTTCCAGCCAGTTCTCAGCGGGGAGGCCAAGGGCCTGGACAAGATGAGGCAGAGGAGATACGCAGCCATGTCCAGCCACTGGAAGGCAGTCCCAGAGATGGCATGCGGCTCCACTCAGGATCCTCCCACAACTCCTTGCTGCCCCACCCTCCAGGCTCCAGAACTACTTCTATAGTTGAGTTCCAGTCTCCTTAGGCACACTATACATTATCGATCACCTTCCTCTGCAGCTCCATAATCTCCTTGAGCAAGAAATTTGGGACTCCACTGAATTCTAGGCCATTACAGTACAGGTTCTTTTATGTCCTGTGTCCTCACTGACCTTAAAGAGCTACGGCCAAAATAGTCTATTCTTGTAGCCCTTCCTTTTCTCTAATTATTTGGTCTGCAAACTTAAGTTGTCAACCCCCCAGAAGAGAAGCTTAACGATATTATTTCCTATAACATAGACACTTGAGCTTAACATCACTATCTTTCTGAATATCAAATGCCTTAGGCAAAACATGAAACAGGTGTTTTCCATCAATTGTTGATATTCCAAACTTTAAATCCTTACAGAATATGAAAAAACAAAACAATTGTGCATTGTTACACAGAGATTTAGGAACTTAATCATTTACAAAATTGTAGCAGTATACTTCTATGGGATTTTTTTCCTTGTCTCATATTCTTTTATTACTTTTTTCTTTCTTTCTTTCTTTCTTTCTTTCTTTCTTTCTTTCTTTTGATTTTTAAACAAATATTCACTTGAGAAAGAGTATAGCAATAGGTAGTGCCTAATCAGAAGACCAGAGTGATAGGTATTCCAAGCATGGTTTTAGTATTACACATTGTTGTCCTCCCTGTATTTGCTTAACTCACAGATATCAGTATATATATATACTGTATATATATATGTATATATATATATATATACATATATATATATACAGTATATATATATATATATGCAGTATATATATATACAGTATATATATAATTAGGATGCAAATTCTACCAATTACCTGCTAGTTTGAAAAACCTATTGGGAGGGGAGATAGCTCCGAGGCACAACTGTTTGCTGGGCAAGTGCAAAGTCGTGAGTTTGAACCCCGGTCCCACAAAAAAAAAAAAAAAAAAAAAAAAAAAAAAAAAAAAAAAAAAAAAAAAAAAAAAAAAAAAAAAAAAAAAAAAAAAAAAAAAAAAAAACTTATTGGGAGATTTTTAGGACAATTAACTTAACCATCTTTGGTACATACATGTATGGTTTTGCCTTACCATGTTTCCTAACTTTTATCCTAGTTCTCTCTTCATTGGTTGATCTTTGAATTCTTGCTTTCCATTTAACTATATTATACCTTCCCATTTTTATTTCTTCATTTTAGTTCTTATATTAGGGAGACTATATGATATTTACACACGTAGATCTGGTTTATTTCACTTATGAGTATATGTTCAAGATACATCCACTTACATATGAAGGCTTTGAGTTTATCATCCTTTATAGCTGAGTAATACTCCATTGTATAAAAACACCGCAGTGTGCCTAAGGAGAGTCACTTAGAGAGAACGCATTCTCTCAGGCTTTCACAGACAGCCAACTGGTCAAGCAGTGGCCATGATTCATCCAGATGGCTGACACTGACAAAAGTTCTGCAAATTGCAGTACATGGTTTCAGGGTAAATCCTGAGGGAACCTGAATAATCTTGTCAGATACAAAAGTTACACTTTTTTTTTTTTTTTTTTTTTTTTTGATAACATGTCTTGCTTTATCTTGGTCTTAACCATCCAACAGAAAAGTCTAACCACGAGGTATAAAAAGGAGAGCCATATTAATATGCTGAGTTGTAAAAGGCTCAAATCAACAGCTTCCAACAATGCCAAATGAGCTAATAATCCACTACTGTTATGGACTATTGGACTACATATATAGCTACTTTCATTTTGTGCAGTGAAAAGAAAGATCTGTACTAATGAGGTTTAGATAAGAAATTATGTCTGCATCCTGTACTCTGAACAACTATGATGAAGACATTATGCAATGTACTAATAATTGTAAAAAATAAATAAATTTTTAAAAAGTTGAGTTCCAGTAATGGGCTGGAAGGATATGCAAATTGCACTTCACATACATATCAAAATCATAGTAGGGTAAGCACCCCATAGAAGTGTAGTTCTTTGGTCTCAGCTGCCTCCCAAGGCAGTTATGCTAGAATCACAAAGCTGAGCCAGCTTCAGGATGCTGCGCATGTCCTCCTCTACACAGCATCTGCACTTGATTCCCCAGGGAACAGAGAGGTCGGATGACACCATATGGCCTGGTAACCAGGCTGCTGTCAGCACTGTGAAGATGTGTGCCTTCAATCACATCGCATAGCCTTTCTCATCGTTCTTTTCATCTGTACAGAGAGGACCATATGGCCCTTTTTTCTGGAGTTGTGGAGATACTTAATGATCTCACGTGTAGTATGACTTTGCAGGAGATAAGAGTATACCTCCCCAAAATATGCCAGTTAGACAAAATGAATATTTTGAGCTGAAAGCAACTGAGAAGAAACAGACACAAAAAAAATAACCTCTCTCCCTTTGCCCTATTTGCATAAAAGCAGGACATAAATTTACAAGGTGTCCCTTTCTACTTCTCTGCCAAGGACAGAAAGACAAAAGGTAATCACCAGGGAAATCTTTAGACCTCTAACAGCCCAGAGCTAGCACCAGGGGAATCTACATAAATTTTACTTACCAGCTTGCAACGCCATTGTTTTCCCTTTTATTTGCCTTCCTACAATTTGCTTTCCCTTAGAAACCAAGGTCCTTAGTCTATCACTTCTTTAAATGCTCTTATTCCTCTGCTAGGACAGTATATAAACTTGGGGTCTAGCAAGCCTTTTAGTTATTCATTTCTGAATCCTCTCACGTATCACATATGTTAATAAACTTCTGGGAGAGGTGTTTATCTTTTCTTATGACTCTCCCTTTCATTACAAGGGTTAGAATGCAGCAATGTACCATAGACAATATATGATCTTTCTTCCACTCTTTCTTGCACAGAGTAGGTGGCCTGTAAACTGGAGCTATGTGGATTAATGTCATCATCAGTGGTCCATTCTATTCTCATTCAGCCTAGTCTTCCCCTCACAACCGCCCTTGTTTTCACAGAAGTGCTCTAAGAGGCTAAAACATAGGCTTTGAAATCAGATTGTCCTGGGTTCCAATCCCAATTCTACCAATTACTAGGTCGGGGGAGGAGCACAGGGGGTTACGACCTTAAACAAAACTTGTCAATTCTCCAAATCCAGTGGAGTAATACCAGCACTCATCTCTGGGGATGCTTCTCTGATGGACTATAGAAAGTGGCCGGCTCAGAGCTCAGCAAGGGCTACTCTTACTCTTTCAGTTCAGATTCCTACTGTCCCGGTGTTAAGTAACTTCTCTAGGATTTGGCAAGAACTTGGTTTGAAAAATCTGCATTGTATGTAAAAAATAATAATAATAATAGATTTAACTCCAAGATTAGGTTATTTTTTAACCAAATCTGTAATGGGGAGAAACAATGGAAGATACTGGAACCGAGGCTTTCCCTAGTCTTTCTCCACACCCACAGGCTCTGGAGCAATTTCCTAACTGCCCTGCTATCTGAGAGAGGCCCAACAGGGCTGTTTCTGTTCATATTTTTAAAAGAATAGAAAAGTATAGGGTTATTAAGCAATTATTTCCTTGATTCAATTCCCCCTTCCAAATTTTTGGCTGTTCCCTTGCCTCTTAATTTGGCATTTCAACATCCCTAATTAAAGATCCTTCTACAACCCAGAATTACTGCGAGCTTAATTTGCATACGTGCAGCATGGGCACAGAAGGGTATTGCTAGGACCTATTTTGCCTGGGGATATGGACTGTGGGAGTGCAGTGTAGGAAATGGGGTGTTGGGGGAGATTTTGGAAGGCAAGTTGATCTGGCTGAGTAGCAGCAATGACTCTTTAAAGGGCTTTTCCTTCATGGCAAAATTCTTTAATATTTGTAATAAGCTGATTGAAGCACTGTTCCTGACTTCCTCACTGTCACATGCAGTCATGCATGCATTCATACACATGTGTGTGCACATACACAAACACACAGGGAACTTCATTTCCACGATGCTGGATTTGACGCCCACACCTTGACATCCGAGTATGCAATTACTAAACAGTTGTTGAATAAATGAACAAATATAAAGTCTCTTGTGAAGGGAATTCTCCAGGTCCTTCTTTTCTTGGGAACAAATCCCACTGTTTGGCTGAAATGGGCCAATAGTTCAGAGCCACTAAGGCAAGAGAAACAGATCAGACAGCTTGATCACAAACATAACCGAGTTTAGGTCTATGCCCTAGATGTGTAGCTACAGGAGACTCCACAATAGGCTCACCAGCACCTGTCCTTCACTCCCACCTACACAACTGGAGACCCTCAGTAGGCCAGGCCACATTTTAGATGCAAAACACAGATCAAAATAAGCCTGGCTTGTGGACCAGAGGCTCCAGAAGAAAAAGGGGAAGAATTGCTTGAGCCTTGTGCTTGATTTCTAAGTCAGACACAAATGTGCACACAAACATACACGTGGGCACACAAGCATACACACACACACAAACACATGCACACACAAGCACAAACACATACCTGGGGAAGAAGCTGAACGATAGACTAAGAATAGGGCCAAAAAGCAAACTGCTTCCTAGACAGAAATTTTTCCATTCACTAGAAAAAGTGCCGGCTCAGGCAAAGCGCAGAAACAGGGATTTGATCCCCAGTGTGCTGTGCCAGCCCCGCCCCTGGAGACAGTGACTGAGCCTGGGGGTGGAGGTGTGTACCTGTAATCCCAGTGCTTGGGAGGATGAAAACAGGGGCATCACTACCAGTCTGCTTTGTGTAGCAAGACCCTGTAGACCCTGTACAAGAATACAAAAAAGAGAAAGAAAGAAAGAGAGAAAGAGAGAGAGAGAGAGAAAGAAAGAGACAGAGACAGAGACAGAGAAAAAGAGGGAGACTGAGAGAAACAAAAGAAGGGAGACAGAGAGAGAGAGACAGAGACAGAGACAGAGACAGAGAGGCTTTCCACTGGAAATCATGGAATGCAGGTCGTGCCAGGCTATGCCAGGCTCTGCGTTACTTTAGCAAGAGAAGACATGGAATTTATACCAAAGGACAGCTTTCAGGGTTGCATAAGCCCCAAGCAGATGCCTATGAAGGTCCAGCCCGGCTGGGTGTTTCACCCAAGAGAGGGCCCTCCAGAGCTAGTGGGGCTACTTCCCAGGCAGAGATTGGTTGGGGTTTCATGCTGTGAATACGCTGACGGGCCTCCACAGGCCACCCAACAGTGCAAAGCACACTAGCATAGCAGAGCCTGGGCACATCTGGAAGGCCAAGTGACAGCTCAGGCTGGCCAGAAAGTCTCGGCAGGCAGGGAGTACCGTTCCCACGAGGTCCTCGTAGTCCTTGCTCAAACTCCTCCTCTTGCGCTGCGCTCCTCTCTTCTTGTCTCCCTCCCCCAAATTCCAAGTGCTCATGGACCTCACTTTCTCTGGCTCAATGCACCCACTTCTGCCTGCCATCAAGTGTCCCCAAAAATCGTAAAATTAAGTTGCCATTTTTCCCATCATAACCTCCAATGTCAATCTCTTTCAGAGAAGCTAAGCTAGGTATTGAAAAGAAAATTACTGAATTAATTCACGTGAAAAGTACTGGCTTTTTGGTTTTTCATTTTATTTTCTTTGTCCAAAACATAACTTGGTGTTCACCAGGGGGTGTGGGTGGGGGCAGGAAAGTCATTGCTACAGCCTTCAGGACATAATAGTTGATTTTCTCTTTAAATGAATGAGAAAAAGGATCCTTTGTGGGGCCCATGGATAATCTCCCTTCAAGAGAAAGAGGCACAGCTTCTTGTGTGTCTGTCTTGAACTTTGTCCTTTACTTCCTACTGCACTGTCCTAAGCCAAACATGGCCCTAGAGCCCCGAGGCTGGTGTCACTGCGTCACAGCTGGAGGGCACATACACTAATCAGACTGGAATCCTGGATGAGAGTTCTGCCTGAGAGCAGAAACTAGAAAGTCAGAGGACCTCCAGATCACACTCAGTTTATCCTTTCTGCTCCTTCAGATTTGCCTACATAACCAGCTTCCAGAGGAGTCCCTGTGTCTACTCTGCTTCCTGTAGAGCCCAAGTACAATGCCAATCCTCTGTGTTTCTGAGGCAGAGCCATAACCTGTAGGGCACATTTGACCACAGCTCTCTGCAGAAATGGGGTTGAGTACAACCTGGGAGAGCCACAGCCTGGTCCTCAGTGAATCCCACACCACGAGGGAGTTGGTAGGGTGGCTGGCAAGGATTCCTAGCAAGTACTTGGGCACTGTGGTATAGTAGGAAGGGTGCAGAGTGGGTGCGGTGCTGTGCACCTTTAAGCTCAGCCTTCAGGTGGCTGAAACAAGAGGATGGACCTGAGTTCAAGACCACCTTGGGCTGCACAGTGAGGGTAAGGCCAGCCTGAACTACACGATGAGATCTTGCCTCAAGAAACCAAAGACGAGAAGGGAGGAGGAGGAGGGAAGGGAGAGGAGGAAGGGGAGGGTAAGAGGAAGGGGTAGGGAGGAGAACAGGAGGAGGAAGACGGAGAGGAGGAAGAAGGAGAGAAGGAATGGGTGTGGAATTTTAAATCCTATAAAATCTGAATTTTAATACCTATTCTAGACACTTTTTTTGCTGTTGGATTTATATCAACTGTATAATTATTTAGAGTATCCCTTTCTTCACGTTCAAAATGGGGTAATGCCTGATTCTTACAACTTCTAGAATTAAAAATGAAACTATATAAAGTAACCTAAAACAGAGTAAGGCTTCAAGAACTCTGAACTCCTTAGAGGACTGAGCATGCTTCTAGGTGTTACAGCACACGGTCCTTTCAGAATAAGACAGTGGTTATTAGCTCATCCGTATGGATTTTATTTGTTTAAGTGAGTTGATCTGTGATATTCCAATTGTATTCTCTGCATCTACCCCATGGCCTTTTACTGCTGGATGCTTCATAATCAAATGGATGGACAGACGGACAGATGGATTGTAAAACTCTATAGGAGGAGATTCTACGTCATCCTCCTTCCTTGGAAATCAAGCACGCTCTAAGACAATTAAGTTATTCTCTCACACAAAGATACAGTGCTAGCCGGGCATGGTGGCGCATGCCTGTAATCCCAGCACTTGGGAGACTGAGGCAGGAGGATCAGTGCGAGTTTGAGACCAGCCTGGGCTACAAAAGTGAGCTCAAGGCCAGCCTGAACTGCATAGTGAGACCCTGTCTCAAAAAGACACACACACAAAAAAAAAAAAAAAAAAAAAAAACCAAAGTAACAGTGCTAAACACTGACCTCAGCTGTAGCCAAGTTTTTTCTAAGTTATTTGGTAACTCAGTTACTAAAAAAATTGATTTTAAAACATAGAGAAATTATTTCTTCAAGAATGTGCAGAGCACTTTATCCCTTTAAACTTAAGTTTCTTTATCTACAAGTCAGGAAATAGTAATACTTAGCTATATTTTATAGAGATTAAATGAAATACTAGAACTCCAACTGAAAATTATTAAAGGAACAAAGAACATTTCATATTGGCAAAAAGGAACAAAGATTAGTAAAAAGTATATAGGTGTGTAACAATATAGTCTAAAGGATATGAAGAAACAGAAAAGGCTCAAGGACACATAATTCTATTTTTTAAATTTTTGTTTATTTTGATGAGAAAAAAAGATAAAATAGCAATGAAATAGTTCAAAACAAGTTAGTAGGATGGTTATAGTAATTAACACCATGTATATTGTTCTCTTCATAGTAGTTATTCAGAGGACAAGACGCAGATCTGATACCTTGTCTAAACAATATTTGTACACATTTTTATTCTCAATGAACTAAGACAAAATGGCTGTATATCTATCTTAACTCTCTTGTGTATGCATACATATATACATCTTTTTTCTTTGTAAGGTTTCAAATACTAGGAGAAAATATCATACCATGTCTTACAAGTACATTGTAAGTCAAAGATACAGTATGAATCATAAAATAAAAAGTATAAACAATACTCAGAAAATTAATCAAATATTAATTAAAATCAAACATTTCAAAACAATATTACAAAATTCAAATCAAATCATGAGCCCAACTTAGAGGCCAGAATGTCGTGTATCAGATGTATGAATCTGCAATCAATGCAGAGTACTCACACAGTATTTGAATGGGCTAATATATACAAAGATATCATCTAAGAAAAAGTTTTCATGGAAGTAAAGAATTACTAAGAATAAAACATAACAAATACTGGAATGGCACATATATATCCAACATTTCTCATAGTTTGGGGATAGGATATTGCACAAAGTTCTAGTATGTTGTGTGCATGGACAGTGAAGGACACAATTCTAAGATAATGGGACGTGTGCACACGGACACGTGTTTGTTCAGAACTGGTAATAAATATATGGGAAAAGGACATAAGTAGTGACAACGTTAGGGGCATATTTAGTTCACTCTGCACTGAACAAGCAGAGAACGCTCATGCACACATAAACTTGTCTTTGTTCTAGGCCACAAAGAAATTTTCAGGAAATTCTGAAGATTTTCTTTCACTGGCCATAATACAATATAATCAGAAAGCAAAAAGGTAATAGTCCTTTCACAGTCACAAGAATATAAAAATGATGAAAACATAATAGACAATTAAGAAGTTAGAAAAATAACAGTGAAATAAAGTTCAAATACCATCTAAACAAATGACAAGGACAAAAGCCAAAATTAATTACCTAGAACATCAGCAATAATAGAGGTATTACAAAAAGAAAGCAGGTTCTTTCAAATGGTAGCATTGCATTTAGTGTTTCTCAAGATGAAAAGAGAAAGAATAATAGAGAAGAGAATAGTTATGAAAAACAAATAAGAAATGTAATAGATATCAAAATTTTTTAATTATGAGAAAAAATTAGAATAATTTTATGCTAATATAAGTAGATGTCCTGCCAAAGTGAGCACAATCTACTAAGATATGTAAAAGCCTGATGGAATGGGCCTTCTGCATGCAATAAGATATGTTACTAAAATTAGCTTCTCTCCTCCAAAAACAAATGCATAAAACACCCATAACAGTCACACCAGTCATTGAATAAAATGAAATAGTAATCAAAACTCTACTTCTAATGCAGACAGCAAACTAAAATTGGATTCATACCCAGATACGCCAAACTTCAAGTAACGGGCAATTTCTATTCTATTCAAACTGCTCCAAGACACAGAACTGCAGGAACCTATCCAAGAGACTTTGCCCATCTAGCATAACAATGATAATAAAATTAGACAGAAGCAATTTTCAAAAATTATAGATTCTTCTCTTTTATCAGTCCAATGTAAAAACTCTATATAAATATAGCAGCAAATTGAGTTCCAGCTGTGTTTTTTAAAATACCTAGAGTGTGTACCCAAAGTACAAAAATATCTTGACATGAAGAAACTTATCAAGGAAACTCAGTACATGAACAGGAATTGGAAGAGTATGGTATCATGCGGGAGTAAATAAATAAATCATGCCAGAGGAAAGGGAGTCTTGAGGCAGCCTCAAGAATACATAAGGATTTGAGGAAGGACAGATATGCACCTCAAGTTGACAGAGAAATAACACATATCTTCACACCCACTTTTTCCCTGTTAATAAACCCTGTCAAGTGAAGAAACTACATAGAGCGAGCACCACGGCCTCATCACTGTCACATCACACGGAGGCCCTTCCTGAGGTCCCCACACTTGGTTTCCAGGTCCGTTGTCACTGTCAAAACTTATAATAATTCTTCAGAGAACAACTAGGCATTTTCATTATTCCAGCACCTGTGAATTATGTAGCTGTCCCTGCCCTGTGTCCCCTCAGGGCAGGGACAAATGAGTCATAGTAGATAAATCATGAGAGCCTGTCCTCCTTGTCAGGGGTCCATGCAGGCTAGGCATGTGACCCACTTTTCTCATGAGCTGCGATGGGACACTTGCTGGGAATCACTGGGGAAAATCTTCATTCTTAAAATGAGACGCAGAAAGCTGGGCCCTTTCAAGATTCCGGCTGCAACCATCACTTCATGGGATTCCCAGAATCACTGCCGGCTGGCTGCAGTCTCACAGGAGAGCAGCCAGGCCTGGATGACAGAAGAAGCCAAGGATCTGGTCCTTGAGGGCATCACTGAGCACTTGTAATTGTAGGACGCACCAACAGAGCAGCCTGAGTGCAGACACTTCGCTGTGGGAAGAAGGGCGCAAGTGCACAGGGACTGATTAGGAGCTGGCTGCAGCTGCCACCGGCACAGCACACTGCCTGGCCACATGCAATGTCCCGAGAAAACCACCATGTCGTGGGTGCAGGGAACAGGACAGGAATCCACTTACAGGCCGGCTTGCTCCTTCCCCTCTTCTCTGCAGGGCTAGATGCCACCTGCACGGGCTTTAGGGCCTCTCACTTCCTGGCCAGCCCAGGAAGCCACTACACACTCAGAACCTTCGTACTCCCAGCCCACAGGTGCGGCCAGCCTTCCTCACCACCAGGGCTGCATCAAAGGGGTCCTCAGACTGTGGCACTGAGTGTCTGACTTTACAACAGCCAAGAAACAAGCCGAGACGTTTTCAGAGTAACTCTGCCCGGGAACAAGGCAAAGATGCACAGCCACCAGCTCAGGGTGGGACAGCAACTGGCTCTGCCACAGAGCCTTGCTTCCCATTTCACACAAAAATAAACTGCAGAGCATTAAAGATGTAAATCTTTTAAGTATTAAATATGAGGGAAAAATACGACACCATTATTATTTAGGTGCAGAAAAGGCTTTCTTAAGTAAGACACAAGAAGCAAAAACCTAAGAAAAACATTATCAGTGTTTTTGGTTTTGGTTTTTGCAGTACCAGGGATTGAACTCAGGACCTTATATTTGCCAGGCAGGCACTTATTCTACTGAGTTATCTCTCCAGCCCAGCATTATCAATCTGATTACACTATGAATGAAGCCTTATCTAAATCAGTGGTCCAAAAATAAATAAATAAATAAATAAATCAGCAGTCCTCAAGTAGGAAAAGTTTTGCTCGCCAGAGGGCCTTGGCAGCACCTGGAGATGCTCTGGTTGTCAAAACTTGGACAAAGAAGCAATGTGCTGCTGGTATCTAATTGAGGATAGGGATGCCACTAAAAGCCCTGCATGCAGGCTGCACCCATTACAACCATTCACCCAGCCCGAGTTAAGGGACAAAATAAAGACAGAAAGGCTACTTGACATATGTTTTCACATGTAATTTTAAAGTATAACATGTGGCAAGAATTATGACCACTACCAATTCAATAAAAATGAGATGTCATTTCTCACATTTTCCTATTCATAGAGACTTTTAGATCCAACCATATCAAGTAATACTTGATATTTGAAGAATTTTCAAATATTTGAAAAGAAGACTTCCACAGACTGTTTATGATAGTGTAAATACAGGCGATTGTCCACTATGGAAAGCTATTTGGCAATAATCATGGAAGTCCGAAATGTCTGTTATCTCATCAGCCAAAGCCGTCTGTATCCTTCCAGGGCTGCTCCTTACCACCTCTGTGCATTTCCTCTCTTCCTGATAATGGAATCTGAGGCTACCTTTGACCTGTCCTTAGCCAGTCAGACAAAGCTAGAACAAAAGGAGAGACTTAGGCTGAGCGGCCAGAGCCCTCGCTCCACCACTCACCTGGAGACTATACTTTACTTTAGCGTCTCATTTTACTCTCTTACTTTTACCCTAACCCAATGTACATGTGAACAGTGTGTGTAAAAGTACAGAGAAAGACCTGAAAGAACACACACGAAACTCAGACAGTGGCTTCTTCTAAGCAGTTGGACAGGTTTAGAATCGTGACTCAAAGACTTTTATTGTGATGTTTCTTTTTTAAACAAAAGAAAATATTCTTATGTTTTTGTGCAATTTTGAGATACCTCAAACGATCCACTGAGATTATGTTGTTCAAATGTTTTCAACAAATGAAAACACCTTGCAGGAAGTGGCCTGTGCAAGGGACGCATACACCAGCTGTTCGTGGTAGCTCCTGGCTTGGTTGCTATGACGTTCGTCAAACTGCATCATCTTTGAGCCCAGACTCTTCAGGTATCAGATAAAGACAACAAAACGTCCCTCACACGGCAATATGGGGAGAAAAGGATATAGACATAAAGTTCTTAGAATCCATGTCAGGGCTTTGGAAAGTACACTATAAATGAAAGCAATCATTAGTAGTATTAACCCTAGGATATGTGTGAAAAACAAAAGGAAAGTTCTTCAATGTATTAGAAACACATTTCTGAAAATAAAAAAAGGAAGAGACAGCTGGAAAAGAAAGGAAGAATAAGACAAAATTCAGATCTACTTACCATGCGCATACTGAGTCCTTCCCATCGCTAGGCTCTCAGAGGCAAAGATGAGTAAGATGTAATCGTAAGAAGCCCAGAGTCTATTTATGAAAGCAGGTAAAACTAACCTCTAAATACAACGTAGAACGTATAACCTGTGACACAGAAGGCTGGGACCATGAAATGGCTGATTTCTTTTCTAGGTAACTGCAGAGATTGGACTAGGAAAACTTCAAAAGAAGGGTAACATCATTCTCTCAGGCTTTCACAGAAAGCAAACTGGCCAAGCAATGATGTAGCTCGTCCTGAAGGCTGACACTAACAACAGTTCTACAAACTACTGTATATGATCCCAAACTTAATCCTGAGGGGATTTGATGTTGGAAGATACAAAAGATGAATGTTTTGTTATACAAGTCTTGCTTTGACTTGCCCTTGATCACCCAGAAAAAAAGAAAAAAAAAAGCTTAATTACAATGCATGAAACGCAGAGCTAGATTGATGAGATGAGCTGTAGGAGGCTTGGGTCAATGGCCTCCAACATTGCAAGCTTCAGTGGTGGCCCACTGCAATTGCAGAACATTTGATTGTGTATGCATCTGCTTCCTCTTAGTCCAAAGAGAAGAATTTTCTTTTCTTTTCTTTTTCTTCTTAGCAACATCAATAGGAAGGTGGGTCATGCCCACACACTGGGCTCTGTAGAACTATTGTGAGGACAATATGCAACGTGTCAATTGTTAAAAAAAGAAAGGTGAAATGAAAAAAAAAAAGTAATGTTTATTGAAAGTGTTAATGTTTAATTGTTTGATCAATCTTATATACCTATATCTATTAATCCAAACTGATCTGATGATGAAAATATGTAATATAACCATTGTTAAATTTAAATAATAATTTAAAAAAAGAAGGATGACATCAAACATGCAGAGGAGTTCATGGGATGGAGAAGGCCATGGGCAGGAGCAGCACAGGCAGGCATGGGCAAGGAAACAGAAGGCACTGTCGCTGTTGGCAGCAATCTAGATGTGAAAGTAGGAGAGATGAGAAGAGTCCAGAGGCATTAGAGGACCCAAGCAGTAGAGCCTAGAGTGCCACATTCCAAATGTAGCCTTTGCAGCAGTGTTGGGTGTGGAGGAGGTGGTAGGCAGTGGTGGAGGAGGTGGTTACTAGAGTTGGAGCAAGGATCACAGCTAGAGAACAGGAACCCGGAAGAGAGGCAAAATCCAGAGCAACATACACACTGCAGGCATGGGGGAAAGAGGTACTGAGGGTGACCTCCAGGTTTGCAGATGTGGGAGGGTTGGTCCCCGAAATTAGAGTCTAGGAGGTGGAGCCCTAGTTTCAGGTGCAAGGGGGGAGCTATGCAAGAGTCTATTCATACAGCCATAACGGAGAAACTCCTGAGCTACCCAGGTCTGGTGGTGTGAATGCCTGCATGCCATTGGCAGACCCTGTACGGTAACGCTGGCAGGCAGAGACAGGAAGTCAGGGCAGGGGACACAAGTCTTAGTCTCTGCTCTTCTGGGAACGGCACCTACACAGGGGCCAGCAATCACAGCCTTCAGGGACACAATCCCACATCCAAACTCTTCTTTATAGCTTATAGCTGCAAGTGCTACAGAGATGAAAGATAGAAATGTGTTCTCTTGCACTAGAGTAGCTGCTATCTGTGTGGTTAATCTTTAGTATTTTCAATTAAATCATGAGAAAATAATTATGCAAACCATAATTTCACTATCCACAGGGAAATGATTAGTTTATTATCCTTGAGAGGCTTGCACCAGGGCATCTAAGAGCTTTAGATAAGAAGCTAATTTAATTTTGGTTCTCCATCTGGAAGGATTTCATGCTCTAGGGTAAAATATACAAAACAGGGAAAACACGCACAGGCTCCAGGTCAAGATGATTAGTGTGATTATCAGACACTGGAAAGGGCTTTCACACTGCCTTGCTCCTAAGTCTCCTGTGCTCATCCCCACTAACTTCCTTTCTTCTTAGAGACAACACTAACAGGGCCAAGTTCCAAAGACATGAAGACTCTCAGTTGTAGTCAAAGCAAACCATGCTTCCTGAAGAGCCTCACTGTTGTGCTCATGTTGCCAAACGTACACCTAGAAACCCCACGTTTTATTGCTGAAAGAAATCTCACAGAACTTCACTTCCTTAAGAAGCAAAAGGCTGCAGGCTCCGCATGGGCCAGTCACTCAGGAAGGCTGACACAGCAGGCTCGTGCCTACCCAGGGACCAGGCCGCCTACCTTGCAGCCCAGCGCTCACTCTTCTGTTTTGTGTGCAATTACTTACTGCCATCCATCCGTTTCATAAAAATTGGTTCTCAAATTTAAAACCAAAAAAATATAAAAATTGCAACTACTCATATTTAACCCTATCTCTATTATTCTGCCTTTAGCTAGTTTTTCACACGTGATAAATCTACCATCTTTTAAACACACACACACACACACACACACACACACACACACACATACTTGCTTTTCATCATCCTTCCCTCCAAAGCTACCTGATCCCTGTGTTTCCCTCCTAGCTAAATCTTTTGAGGAAAAAAATGTCATCTCTGCTGGATCCCTCCTCTCCTCCCTTTACTCCTCAGCCCCTGCCATCTGGAACCTAGCGCTACCACCCTGCAAAACCCTTTCTACTAAAGACTCTTGACATCTCAGCCCTGGCAAAACCCAAGGACCTGGTCCTCTGGGAACATCACTGCTATATGAGATGAAGATGGTGACTACTTTCCTTTTGAATCTCTCATGCCTCAGCTACTGTAATGCCATCTCTTTGGTGTTTCTTTCCTTTTTCATCTGCCTACCTGGTGTATAGACTTTACGGGCCAGCAGGGCCATGAGGCATGGGATGACTAACTCAGCAAACAGTAGCAGAGAGGCACAGCTCTCTCATAGATGGGTGCCTCTCAACATCCTGTATCTATTGTCCCAACTCAGAAATCTCCTCTCTCTTTCTCTCTCTCTCTCTCTCTCTCTCTCTCTCTCCATCTCTGTCTCCATCTCTCTGTCTCTCTCTGTTTCTCCCTGTCTCTCTGTCTCTCTGCCTCTCTGTCTCTCTCTGTCTCTGTCTCTCTCTCTCTCTGTCTCTCTTTTATGCCCTCAAAAATATTCTTTCAGCATGGAAAAGTCATCTCCCTTATGATGCCTGTGGCTCTCACAACTCACTCAGCAAGTTTGCGTACAGCAATTATTGCTGTATGCCAAATTGTTTTCCTAGGTCAGCCTTTCCAGTATATGATGAACTCTAAGGACAAAACAACATATTACTTAACTTAGTATATATCTGAGGCTTAACAGAATTCTGGTGTGCAGTCAGTAGGCATCAACAAAAGCTCTGAACTGATTCCTGTATTTTCAGAGGCACCATGGATACTTGATATCTATGTGTTCACGTCAACATTTGGGATTTTTTTACATTGATTTCATCTTCTTTACAATTATGTACATCTCACCACCTCTTTCTGTTCTATTTATGTACTTGAAGTGGAAAAGATAAAACCTGACCTCTTTTCCTATCCCTCAGGCTCCTCTTCTTTATTAAATTGAGACCAAAAATATTAAACCACAAAAAAGACTTCTGGCGCAAGCCCCTCCTCCTGTAGATAGTGAAGAGGCCAGATTTCCTTTCACTGGATTTGATTTATTCCCCCATAATGGAATAAAAATTAACTTTCAGGGGGCAGCACAGAGAGCCAGAGGTAATTCAGTGGCTAATGAATGAGATAGTGCATAACGAAACAACTTAATTGGACATTCTTGATTTAAAGAGCCCAGCCTCTATACTCCTCATTGTTTCATTTCCTTTCATTCTTTCCAAGCTTGTCATTGTGGGGTAATTGCTATGCAGCCTTCTTTGAAAGCCCTGCCTTCCTCTCATCCTATTCCGGCCCTTGTAGATGAGCCACACCCACTCACACTAACTTCACTGAGGCTGAACTATAAAGTCACCACACAGAAATCCAGGTCACCGCTCTGGCTCCAGAACACTCCCAGGGCCTGCTGCCTACACCTCACGCCGTGGCTCCCCCAACTATCTGCGTTCCTCCACCTTCCCCTGTTTGGGTTCATACCATTCATCCACACTTTCTTAAGTAATGTGGACTGGCAATTCAGCTTAGACTTAGCAGCCAGATGCCAAGATCATCTTCCCAGGATGGCAAACAGTACCCTGTGCCAGGTCACAGAGAGCAATCCTAGGGCACAGCCCCAAGGCCCAGCCTTCCACGGAGGGGACTGACATGACATCAATGTTGCCTACATTCCTACTTTTTCATATACATGGTTTAAACTCTCCCCTTCACCTGTTTTTCTAAAAGTTCTTTGGGCTATGACCTCTGTCCTAATAGAACCTCCTCTCTTGACCTCCCCTTTCGTAATAAGCTCCTGTGCTGAGGTATATATCTGGATGTCCCTCCAAAGGCCTCTATGCCAAGAGGCAGGGCCTGTGGAAGGTGATTTTATGGGGCGTGATAGCTGGCTTGGGTTAGGCCCTGAATCTGCTCCAAGAAGTTGGGCCCTGGGCAGGGCTGGGAGGCTGTGTCTCCTCCCCCACCTGTCCACTTCTCCTGACTCTGCTTCCCCACTGCCACAGGTGATGGCTTCCCTCTGCCAGGCCCTCCCACCAGGCCTCCTTGCCTCCGAGCAAACCAGCTATGGACTACAAATGTAAAGCAAACTAAATCTCTCCTTCAGGTGGCAGGTTTTGGGTATTTTGTCCCAGAGAGGAGGAAATCAACTAAGACATCCTACAAGGACACACCTTGCTCTCTGCCACATGGCAGGTACGACTTGAGTCCTCTACACTGCCCTGTCCCTTCTAGACCATTTCATGCTCCACGAAGGTCTCACTACGCACCCACTTATTTCCTGTTTGTAACATTTTCCTCCCAATTTCCTGGTCATGCCAGGATTTAGAGCCCAGAGCCTCTGCCGGCCCACTCTCTCCTTCCAGGGCTATCGTCTAATCATCCCCACTGTCCTTACTCTTTCAATTATTTGGAGACTTCTGCCCACCCAGCCTCATACCTCTCCATGAAACGGTCCTCTCCTTCTCCCTTACCCCATTTTGATTTATTGATCAGGACCTAGCACTCCTTCCCCTCGCATCTCACTCCCTTTCTCTGTGGTGCTTTCGAGCACTTGCCCAGTGTCACCCAGGCTGCATCCTGCTGTCTGCTGTTGGTGCTCTCGCCGTGGTCTTCAGCACTGCTAGAGAAAATCAAGCGAGTGAAACCAGCAAGGGTCACCTATTTGTTTTCGTTCCCTTCTTTCTCTGGTGGGAAAGCGAAGGTTAGAAAGAGCGATGAGCTCCCTGTCCACTCCTCACCTGGGGTGACTGGCCTCCACTGTGAGGGAGGAAGGCAGAGTGTGGTTAAAAGTAGCTGAGAAGGTACCCACCAAAATCACACACACACACATGCGCAGAATGTTCCCAACGGTGCATACGTCGACCTCCCGCGAGAACTGAAGCAGGTTGTTGACTGGATGACCTCGACATTGTGCCAGTATGGAAAATGTAAAAAAGAGAGCATGGCAGGCTCAGCGCAGTGCCTCTTCATGCTAGCCCATCCTTTGCTAGAATGTACTTTTTTCCCCCTTTTTCCTGCTCTTACTTGGCCCAAACTTGCTCTACAGGACCTGTTTTTCCCTACCTTTAATAAATGTAAAACTTTGCCACTATTTATGCCTGTTTCATTCAATTCTTTGAGGCAAATCCTAAAAATCATCTCTACAAGGAGATTCCAGCCCCCCAAGGATGGTAACAACATCAAGCTTTCCTTCTCACAACCCCAGCTGCTGCTTTATCCTGCCTTGAACCTCCTGCTAAGAGGACAGTCTTGATCCATTGTTTTTTCTTACTCTCACTTAACCCTCTGACCTTGTAGCTTTAAATACCACCTGGATGTCCACAACCCTCAACTGTGTGTGTCTGGCCTAGACCTGCTCCTGGAATCCCACAACTGCCTTTGACCTGAATATTTCATGAGCACCTTCATGAGAAACTTCATGTGTGCAAAACTCAGTCCTCCATCGTCCCACTCTCCCACCTTGTTATTCATGCTGTCTTTCCACCTGGACTAAAGACAAATTCATTCTTCCATTTTTAGGGTCAAAGACGAAGCACCATCCTTGACTCAACAATTGTTAATTCCATCTCTAATCAGTTTCCCTACCTAGGAGAGCACTCAAACACTGCCTTTCCTTTACAGTCCTTTAACCCCAGATATTGATGTCACCTGTACATGTCGTGGTCAGAATCAGACCAGTTGCAATGGCTTCCAGCTTTGCCTCCACACTGGAGTCACTTAGAATGTGGTTTCAAAAATACAGGCAACTGTGTCTCTCCCCCACAGATTCCTACTATTTTGCTGCAGGTATGAGTGGAGACTTGTAAAAGTTATTGCCTCTAG
>PVJA010037512.1:0-20349 GCA_004027025.1 Myocastor coypus | reverse complement strand
TTTTTTTTTTTGAATTATTTATTTATTTATTGTTTCACAACCTTTGCTTGTTTATTCACTCATTTTTATGGCCGGCTCAGCCCTCCCTGAGGGCAGGGCTGGCGCAGCATGTGGTGCCCGGGATCGAACCGCGGTCCCTGAAGCTACCCAAGCTTTCCCAAGCAGGGGCTTTAGACCACTGAGCCATTCTGCCGGGCCCAATGCAGGGCTTTCTTACTGAGCTACAGAATCAATCCTTTTTACAACCAATAGGTTTCTTAAAGCCATTGTTCATGCTGGACTTCAAACTTTTTTCCCAGAAGCTACATAATTTCACATTACCACTAGGTAAACACATCCTTATCAACTTGTCTTTGTTTTCAGATCACAGCCATCCTAAATGTGATACAGCGACATGGTTCTGATTTGCATTTCTCCTGTAACCAATGGTTGTGTTTTCATGGGCAAGTTAGCATCACGTGCTGGAAAGCATCTTTGGAGAAATGGCATTTAAGATGTCTGGACATTTTTAAATTGAGCTTTTAATCTGGGAATTAGAACATTACCAGACATGATTTGCAAATATCTGCTCCTATTTTGTGGGCTCTTTTTTATTTCTTGATATTGATCTTTAACACACAAAACATTTTACCCTTCAAAGAAATTCCTAATTGTTTATTCTCAGTTATGGTTATAGGGAGATAATCCTCTTCTCAGTCTGGCTACTTTATTGGCATTATTCCATTCTTTTACTTTATTCTTTAAGGTTTTCTCTTTCACTTCCTGGCTTTCATTCCTTCCTGTTTTTCCTCCTCTTTCTCATTTTCTCACTGCCTGGTCTTCTCCCTCTGCCTCTCTGCCTATCATACAACATATATACATATAAAAAACAGGGACCTGAAAATAAGAGAGTAAGAATCAGTATTATGATTTAAATAGTACTGTTCAAAGGCATGTGAGGGTGATGTTTAACATAAGCGGACTGAGAATCCAAACAAAACTTAATTACAAATATGTTAACCAGCTGTGACAATCTCATAGCCTTCCTCAATCTCTAAATACACTTCTAGGGGGCTGGGGAGATAGCTCAGTAGAAAAAGCGCTTGCCTGGCAAGCACAAGGGCCTGAGTTTAATTCTTGGTCATGCAAATTAAACAAACAAACAAACAAACAAACAAACAAACTTTTAACCATGTGCATACATCTCCTGCATATTCAAACACTGTCTCAAATACCCTCGATACTAGTTCTTTATACCAGTTAGTAAAATAATTCCAACATGGCTGGGGAATAGCCCGGCAGTCTAAGTGCATGCCTGGCAAGCACAAGGACCTAAGGTCCATCCCTGACACCAAATGCTGGCCAGCCCAAAGTAGCACACACCTGTAATCTCAAAACTGGGAAGGCTGAGATAGGAGGAGCACTACAAGTCTGAGTTGCATAGCAATACCCTGTGTCAAATAAATAATAACATTTTTTAAAGTAATAAATTTCAGCACAACTCAACCTCCTGTTGCCCCTATTGCCATTTCTCTCATTTCCCTCTCTTCCCACTGCCTAACTCCTTGCTTCCCATTCTTCCTGACTTCTCTCACCCTCCACATCACAGATGAGTCACAAAGAGCACTTTAGTCTGTAAAGGGGCACTAACAAAAGAGTAAAAATAACCTGTTTTGGGGTTGATCTTCTGATGTTATATATTTGGTTGAAACTGTCTCTTTTACACCGAGTGGCATGGTAAAACCCAATTAAATTGAATAAGCTGAAGTACATAATACATCTTGACACATAAAACCTAAAACACATCACTGGAAAACAGAATCTAACTGAAGAAATTTTCTTACCAATTAAAAAAAAAATTTTTTTTTTTTTTAAATTGTGCATGTGACCCACAATGCACAAAAGAAAAACAAGCACACTGATGGAGAGGAAATCAACCCTAAACAGCTGAGATGCGCAAAGTAATTTAAGGGGCAAAGCAACTTGGCTGTTCAAGAATGACTTAAGCCTGATGATAATGTAATTAAGAAGCTGACCAGTGTGGTTATGGAAGGAAAAAAAATTAAAAGAGCTCCCCAAAACTATTCAGAACACACATGACAAGGGGTCAGCCAAACAGCTCAGTGGATTTAAGCATCAGAAAGCAGGCACAGGGGCTAGGGGCTCAATCCCTGGGGCCCTGTGTGGGCCCTGCCCCCAAGACAGCAATGGAGTCTGGGCATGGTATCACGTGCCTGTACCCCCAGCTCTCAAGAGGCTGTAAAGCAGATCACTACAAGCAACCTAGTAATGAGACCCTGAACACTGCAGACACTTTCCTAAAAGTACAAACAATATAATAAATTTTAAAAGATTACAAATGATAAATTTCTTGTGCCCCATGAAAAGACGCCAAACAGAAATCATGAAGAAAATGAATTCAGTGTGAGAAAATGATTTTACTATCTCAAACAATGGGCTCACATAGTGACATACCTTAAAAAAACTTAAAAACAGTAAGAAAATTTCATCCAACTACTACTACATAAGGAAGAAAAGACAAACTTAAGGCTAAATGAAAAATGTTCAAATTCTGTAGGGTCTCTTCACTCTGTTGACTGCTTCCCTTGTTGTACAGTTTTTAACCTGATAGGATCGCATACACTGATTCATTCTCATTTCTTGAGCCATTGGGGTTCTGTTCAGAAGGGCCTTTCCCTATGCCTACAGCTTCAAGAGTATTACCCATCTTATCTTCCAGCAGATTAAATTTTTTTTAACATTTAATCTAAAATATATAAAGAACTCAAAAAATTAGATCACTCCAAAAATTGAACAACAAAAACGAATAGACATTTCTCACAACAGCAGATATAGTCAATGATTACATGAAAAAATGTTCAATATTGCTGGTCATAGAGAAATGCAAATTTTAAAAAAAGACATCATCTTACTCCAGAAAGAATGGCTATCATCAAGAAATGAGAGTGCGTGAGCTAAATACCCTTTCCTTCCTTCCTTCAAAAAAAAAAAGAAAAAAAGAAAATTAACAAATGCTAGGATTTAGGATATAGCTTAGCAGCATAGCTTGGTGAGTATAAGGCCCCTGAGTTTCATCCCTGGTACCAAACAAAACAAAACAAAACACCCCCAAAAGGCCGGCAAGATAGCTCAGCTGACTGAAGTACATAGTTAGGCAAAATTCAGGAACCACAGCTCCATCCCCAGGCTGCACCAGCCCGCTCACAGGGCAGGCTGAGCCAGTTAGAGTCCAGGTGCAATAGCACATGCCTGTAATCCCAGCATTGGGGAGGCTGAAAACAGCAGGATCACTACATGTCCAAGCTGTGTAGTGAGAACCTGCAACAACCAAATTTCTTTTTCTTTTTTTGTCTTTTTGAAACAGGGTCTCTTGATGCAGTTGAGGCTGGCTGGTCTTGAACTTGCACTTATCCTTCTGCCTCAGCCTCCCAAGTGCTGGCTGGGATTACAGGTGTGCACCACCACACCCGGCCCAAATTTCTTTTTTCTAAAAAAAATTAACAAATGCCAGTGAGGCTGCAGAGGGAAAGGAACCTTTCTACACTACTGCAGGGAAGGTAAACTCATACAACCACTAAAATCTAAAAACTAAAACTGGAAATTCCATTTGACATACCCATTCCCCTTGTAGGCATCTTCCCAAAAGAGTTAAATGATATGTGCAGTTTCACATTTAGGGGGGCTTTTGGGTTACCGGAGTGGTTTAAGTGCCTGTGCAGGCAATCCCAATCAGGCATAGGGGACAGTGCCCAGATCCGCCCAGAACAACAACAAAAAAACCTTCTTAGGCTCATATTTAAAGCACGAAAATTTATAATAGCTAAATCGTTACCTAAAATCTTGGAAACAGCTCACTGTGTAAAAATACATAGACAAATGTGGCATTTATACACAATAGTATGCTACTTTGTCATAAAGGATAAACCCAGGTATTTGTAGGTAAATGGACATATGTACCTTGAGATCATGCATTAAGTGAAAGAATGCAGAAGAACAAATTTAAATTCCGCGCAATTTATCTCATATAAGAAACTCGGGTATTTCAGCTCACAAACTTAATTTGCTCTATAATTTTGGAAAAGATTTTGTGGCTATTCAGGAAAGATGGCTGCAATTGTGTTTGTCACCTGAGGGAGAGTTTATAAACAAAAACATCTGTGAAAGGGCCCCTGGCAGGATGGTTCAATAGTCTAAAGCACCTGCAGGTGGCTGCAGGAACCGTGGTTCAATCCCCAGCACCACATGCTATGCCAGTCCTGCCCTCAGGGCAGGCTGAGCCCGCCATTTTAAAAAAAAAAAAAAAAAATCTGTGAACCATTTGTATAAAGAGAAAAATATTAATTAATTAATTAATTAATTAATTGAAGGGAGGGGGCCAGAGAGATAGCTCTGCAGCACAAGTGCCTGGCAAGTACAAGGTTGTGAGTTCGAACCCCAGTCCTGCCAAAAATAAATAAATAAAATAAAATTGAAGGGAAAAAATAAAAACAGACCTTTTGCAAATAGGAAGGAGACCAAGAATTGGAGTTAGAAGAAACAGGAAGGAATGAGTGGGATAGGGGATGAAATGAATTAAGATGTAACAACTGCCCATGGCAAATATAATTACTAGGTATTAAAACTATACTAAATTGAAAAAATAAGGCTAATAGGAGTTACAGAAAACACAAATGGAATAAAAAAAATAATCTGTTTACAGAGTGTAGAAAACTTCCCCAATGGTAAAAGAACTAAACATATAGGTAAGTCAGGTTTACACAAAAACAAAAAAAAACCCAGGACCTATTATATTTAAAATCTATAAAGTCAAACACAACAACAGAATCTTTAACAACTGTTGTAGAAAAGTAAACCCATAAGGATTCCAGCAGACTTTTCAACAAAAACACTAAAGGCTAGAAAGCTTAGAATCAAATGTTTCAAGTCCTCAGAGAAAAGTTCCAAGGCAGCATAAACTATTTTTCAAAACAGATGGAGAAATTAGGACATTCTATGACCAAGAACACCTTAAAAAAATTTATCAACTAGGGGCTGTGAAGATAGCTTAGGGGCATAAGTGCCTGCCTGGCAAGTGCAAAGTCCTGAGTTCGATCCCCAGTTCCACCAAAAAAAAAGGAAAAGAAAAAAAAGAAATTCATAAACTCTAAATTCAGCACTCTAAAGTATACCTAAGAATATCCTAGACACAAATGAAAGAGATAACAAAGCCAGAATGTCAGACAGAATCAAGGTAAGTAGTTAAGGGGCTGGGGAGATAGCTCAGTAGAGTAAGTACTGGTCTGGCAAGCACAAGGAGCTGAGTTCAATCCCCAATTCTGAAAAAAGAAAGTAGTTAAGCAAAAAAAAGACACATAAAGGAACCAACAACACAAAAAGAACACGACAAAAGTCAGCAATTTTCAGTAATAATTCTCAATGTAATATGACCTGAATTCCCAATTAAAAGACAAGGACTGACAGACTGGATCAAAAGACAAAGCCCAGGGGTCCGGCAGGATGGCTCAGTGGTCTAAAGCTCCTGCCTAGGAAAGCTTAGCTGCAGGGACCGCGGTTCGATCCCTGGCACCACATGCTGCACCAGCCTTGCTCTCAGGGCAGGCTGAGCCAGCCATAAAAATAAACAAACAAAGTTCTGAAACAAGAAATTAAAATAAATAAAAATTTTTTAAAAAAGACAAAGCTCAATAACCGTTGCATTTAAGAAATTCATCTAATCCAAAAGAAATTTACAGATCAATTCACAGTGATAGTGAACAACGTCAGTGCTCCACAAAAATAAGTAAACAAAACAAAAACAAGTATCAGTTGAATTTCATCTTTGAACAAATAAAATTACTAAATATCCATTGTTTTACCTAACTACAACAGAATGTACATTCTTCTCAATGCCATAAGGAACTTTTTCTAAAACAGACCACATCCCGGTCCACAAATCCTACTTAAGAGAAATACAAAAGAACTGAAATTACTCCATGTATATCATAATAAATTCAAGCTACAAATCAATCACAAAAGAAACCACAGAAATTTTACAAACACCAAGCTGGGCGTGGTGGCGCATGCCTGTAATCCCAGCACTTGGGAGGCTGAGGCAGGAGGATTGGTGTAAGTTCAAGACCAGCCTGGGCTACAAAAGTGAGCTCAAGGCCAGCCTCAACTGCATAGCGAGACCCTGTCTCAAAAAGACAAAAAATAAATAAATAAATAAATAAATAAAAGAAATTTTGCAAACACCTAAATATTAAGTAACATACTCCTGAAACTCAATGGGTCAGAGAAGTCAAGGAGACAATGAACAATTCTAGAATGAAAAATAATCAAAACAACAGATCAAAGATGAGCAACTGAAACAAATAAGACTTTTCTCAGAAATAGAAATATCCAGTACCTGAAAAGTTCTTGAACATCACTGTCCATCAGCAATGCAAATTTAAACATCACTGAGATTCCCTTTTATCCCAGCAAGAATGGCTACCAAGGCATGACATGATAATAAATGCTGGAGAGGCTTTAAGGTAAAACAAACCCTGGTCCATTGCTAGTGGGCATGTAACCTGGAGCAGCAGCTACGGAAATCAGTATGGAGCCTCCTCAAAAAGCTAATACTAGAAGCCGGGCGTGGTGGCTCACGCCTATAATCCCAGCACTTGGGAGGCTGAGGTAGGAGGACTGGTGCGAGTTCGAGACCAGGCTGGGCTACAAAAGTGAGCTCAAGGCCAGCCTCAACTGCATAGCAAGACCCTGTCTCAAAAAGGCAAAAAAAAAAAAAAAAGCTAATACTAGAAATTCCATTTGACTGAGTTATTTCCCTTTTAGATATCTTTCCAAAAGACACCACAGTATAGTGATAATGGATACCCATGTCTATAACACACAATTCCCAACAGCAAAACCTGGGAAGTAGCCTATATGTCCATCAATAGATGAAATAGAAAGAAAATGTACTTATACCAGAGTACTACTCTGTCAAATAAAACAGGACATGATTGAACAACTCTCTTGGCAGGTTGTTTCCTGGACACACACCTCTTCCACCTGCCCATCCTCAGCTCCATCCTTCTCCTTCTCTTCCTCTTCATCATCATCATAATCCTCTTCCTCATCCTCCTCCTCCTCTGATGATGTGTCTCCAGTCCCATCAACCTGTAAAACCAATGGTGTCTGCTGCTGGGTAGGCTGTGCCTGTGGTTGCTGCTGACCGGCTGCGGTTATCTGTGCCTGTGCTGGGGTGGGAGCTGCCACTGTCGTAGGTATCACTTGAGTCTTATTTCCTGTAAATAAGATTTGCTGAGGCTGGATGATGACGCCTGTCTGTGGTGAAATGCCTCCAGGAAGAGGGGCCAAAACCTACAGCAAAAGAAAATCGCAAATGAAGAACTGGTTAGAAGATGAAATACAGTAGAAAGAAACTGGCCCAAATGCTATAGAATCTTCAGAAATGGCAGTTATTTCATTCACAGTGAAAAGTACTAAAGTACAAAGCAATTTTAGTATACTGACCCACTAAATTTCCATTTCATCATTCAAATCCCTCAAAGAAAGATTATCTTAAGCTAATTGTTTCATTTAGCACTTAATGTGTATGTGTCAGACATTCTTGTATAGGCCAAGAGTTATACAAGTCATTAGCTCATTTGCAAGAGGTATAGAAAGGTTTAGTTACTGGCAAAGCTTGTCACTAACAGGAAAAAAGCTAACCCTACACTTTGTAGCCTAGAGCCCTTCTTCTGCTAATTAAACTCTACCACCTCCACATAAAGGAAAATCAAATGAATGTTGGAAGATCCTGATCCAGGTCTGTGTAAGATCAAATACAGACAGAGCAGAAGCAAGTCATTCAATTTCTTTAAGTTTCTCATTTCACTGCTAGACTACAATCAATGGTTCTTGCTAAATACTGGCAGCAAATCAGAACCAGCTAGTAGTTTAGAAAGTACCTGAACATAGGCTACAACATTTAACATTCTAAATGTGAGATAAGAGTTATTAATCTTACTTAGCACTCAATCCTATCATCCAACCACAGCTGAAAACAAAGAGGACACTAGTTCCAAAGTTCCTTCCTGGTAACTCAGTATTTGGGATCTTTCTCTTTCAAGAGCTCGCTCTCCTATTTCCCAATCCTTTTCTCCAGTAAATTCTTCTATTCTACTCTTTAAAAAAAAAAAGTTTCACCAGGCATAGGGGTACACACCCATGCCTGTAGTCCCAGCCTTGGGAGGCTGTGGCAGGAGGATTGGTGCAAGTTCGAGACTAGCCTGGGTACAAAAGTGAACTCAAGGCCAGCCTGAACTGCATAGCGAGACCTTGTCTCAAAAAGAACCCCCCTCCAAAAAAAGTTTCTTCCAGTTTCTCTTCCAAATCCATTTATGTAGCCCAGGCTGGCCTCCAACTCATGGTGATCCTTCCACCTCGGCCTCCATAGTACTGGATTATAAGAGTGCACCATGATGCCCAACATCCTTCCAGGTTGTGTATTTTAATAAACCAACTACAACCTGAATGCATCAGCAAGTGTTAACTACATGGATTACAACTAACATATTTATAGTTATTAAAATTTAAAGCACTGGTGGCTTGCCAGGTAGCTCCGTTGGTTAAAGCACACGATTCAGCAAACTCTCTCAGGCACCAGAGATTGTGGTTGGATCCCCACCTCCACATGGAGCATGAGACCTGCCCTTATGGCAGCCTCAGCCAGAAAAAAAAAAAATTAAAAAAATAAAGCACTGAATATCTGTTATTGCTATTAGGTTCACTGAACCCAAGTATTTCCTTTAAGAAAATGACAAACTGAATGTGCAGGACAAATAAAACAAAAACAACTAAAAAAGACACTACACCAGCGAACAGGTATTAGAATTCATAACTGATGGCTGGGGAGATAGCTCAGTGGCATAAGCACCTGCCTGGCAAATCCAAGGTGCTGAATTCAATCCCTGGTCTCTTTCTCCCTCCCTCCCTCCCTCCCTAATTGAAAAGCTTTGGTTTCATAACATTTTAGATACTGATTTTAAAGATGCTCAATTGATAGCCCATATAAGTATTTCAAGATCTGAAAAACTCCAAAATCTCATACTTCCCTGATTCCATGCATTTCAGATAAAAGAAAGAACCTGCAAGATAGGCTATTTTGAAAATATGAAAGAGGACACCAATCTTAGCTTGGAGAACAAGGAATGACCAACATTACTTTCCTAATAAATCATGCCTCAGTTTCTGCTCCTGCTATGAGGAAATTACCCAGGCTTTCCTGTTTGATTTATTTGGAGGGCGTAGAAAGAGGTACAGGACAGAAAGCCAAAGACGGTAGACTAAACAGAATGTCAGTGAAACTCAGAAGTGGCAACAGCATATTATTTTCAGGATGCTGCAATGAGGTTGGGTTAACAGTCCTGTTGTCTAATCCTGGCTTTATCATACTATTATTATATCGAAATTATGTGTTTGTGTGATTTTTCTTAAAGTACCTAAGTTCTATAAAAAATAACCATACCTCTTTTATCTTTGTTCTTGCTGTACAATAATACAACACTTGACATATATGTACAGAACAAACATTTGTAAACTTTAAACTACAGCTAAAGCAAATAACCAGGGACCTGGCTAGAGATGAACTTGGAGAGGTTAGAGAAACAAAACCTCCATCTTTTTCCTAAAAACTTTGAACTTTTTTCAGCAGGCAATAGAAAGTCACTAAAGGGTTTTAACATCTTTGTGAAGATTATAAAGAAGCCTCTAAATACAGTCAGGTAAGGAAGAGAGAACACTAGAGGTAGGGAAACTGATTATGAGGATAATCCCATATACTTTTAATAATCAATTATGATGGCATAAACTAAAAAAAGTTTCAAGCATAAGATTGCAAACGAAGCAAAACAAAGAGCAAAAGAAACCAGTATAAAGAAATGGTCGCACCACTGATATCTTGGTTATTGGAGATCAAGGGAAAACTTTCCCTTCCTCTTTCAGAAGATGTATCAGTATCATCAAACTACTCTTGCCTGCCTTCCCAGCCCTTGAGAAAACCCTGAGTGAGACCCAGTAACTACTCATTGAATGAGAACAAAATGACCAGCTTAGGAGGCTGAGCACAGTGGCATGGTCCTGACAGAAAAGCACATTCAGGGCGATGACAAAAGATAATCAGACAACAATAATTCAGTTTTAAACACGCTGACTATAAATTCTACTGCAAGACGTCATAGAGTATACTAGAGGAGGGTCTAAAAATTTGTATATGTAAGACAGTGGAGAAAATGAAAAGAACTACCCAAGTAGTCCATACAAAAGATGATAAGGAAATGTGCAGTGGTGGCTTTGGCAGCCAGGGAACCCCTGCCTAACCCAAAGAAATGAGTGGCGGCCTGACACAGTGTATGTGTCCAGTCTGCTCTTCTCCCTGACAAACGACTTACATTGGATATTTTCCAAGTATGGCAAAGTTGTGAAGGTTATTATAATGAAAGACAAAGACATGAGTAAGAGTAAAAGGAGTGACATTTATATTGTTTTTGGATAAAGACTGCACAAAGCTGCAACTGAGCCATAAATAACAAACGTTTAGTTATTTGGTAGTGATAAAGGCAAGCACTGCTATTGACAATGGAAGAGCAGCTGAATTCATCCAAAGGTGAAACTACTTTGGTAAATCTAAATGTTACGAATGTGGGGAAAGTGGACACCTAAGTTACGCTTGTCCAAAGAGTATCCTTGGGGAGCGCAAGCCTCCAAAGAAAGAACAGAAGAAAAAAAAAAAAAAACACCACACTGGAAGAAACCAAGGATGCAGCAGGAAGTGAGGATGAGGATGAGGACGAGGGCCCTGCTTTGGACAGCCTCAGCCAAGCCACTGCCTGCCAGCAAGCCAAGATGGAAGAATAAAACAAATGGAAAGTCAGTGCCTAGGCCCTGCAACTTCCGAGTATTCGAGGTGCCCAAGGATAAAGAACAGCGCTTACTTCAGTGAGGAGGAAGAGCTTAGTGATCAGTGTCATACACTGCCAGGAAAACGAAAACCATCTGCAGTACAAAGTATAGGCAGAAAAGGACACTTAGAGCCAGATAGTGCACAGAAGATGAAACGTAATTCTTTTTTTTTAATTTTATTTATTTATTTATTTTTCTTGTTTCAGAACCTTTGTTTGTTTATTCACTCATTTTTATGACCAGCTCAGCCTGCCTGGAGGGCAGGGCTGGCGCAGCATGTGGTGCCGAGGATCGAACTGCAGTCCCTGAAGCCACCTAAGCTTTCCCAAGCAGGCGCTTTAGACCACTGAGCCATCCCACTGGGCCCCCATAATTCTTAAAATGATTACATTTTGATTGGATACAGTGACAACTCGTGTCCTCTTAGCACTCTGAGAGGCTGAGGCAAGAGGACTGGAAATTCAAGTCTAGCTTGGGCAACTTAGGAATTGAAGAAAACCCTGTGTCAAAGTAATTTAAAAAGTAACACCAAGAATGTAGCTCAGTGGCTCAGTGGCAGGACCTGGGTTCAATCGCCAGTAAAAAAAAAAAAAAAAACAAAGAAGAAAAAACAAAATAAAAAAATATAAAGTAGCTCTAAAAGGCTTATAACCAAATACAGTACTTATCTACTTTGCCTGTAATCCCAAATTCTGTTCCCACAACCAACCACTCACTTCCAATGACTTTTTAAAATACATTTGTAGAGGCCGGGCATGGTGGCACACGCCTGTAATACCAGCACTCGGGAGGCTGAGGCAAGAGGAACAGTTCAAGTTTGAGACCAACCTGGGCTACAAAAGTGAGCTCAAGGTCAGCCTGAACTGCATAATGAGACCCCGTCTCAAAAAAAGACAAAAAAAAAAAAAAATTTGTACTGCGATAAAACTTGTGTATGTCTGTCTATTCAAAAACAGATGGTGGAGGGTTTTGTAACCCATCATACATCCCCTTTGGCCTCCTCCCCAGTGTGGCTATGTTGCAGTATTAATTAAATCCATATTCACTGTTCAGTTTTTACAAAAGATCTTGTAAGTACAGTTCTTCCCCTTTCATGTATTTAATAATTTGTTAAAAAAAAAGATGACAAAAGAACATTATGGGGTTTACAACTAAAATTCTTTTACCTGTTGTATAACAGGAGCTTGTACACCTCCAGGCTGCATCTGTGGTATAACCTGTTGTTGCAGGACTACTGACTGCTGAGGCTGAAAGATATACTGGGCACCATTAGCTGCTCTGACCACCTGAAGAAGCTGGCCTAAAGCAAAAGAAGCATGTATTCCAAGTTATCATTTTAGCAGTGCCCATCTCAAAATAATATGTAATGTCAAACCACCAAAGAACCTAGCAATTATCAAGGTAGAAATCTAAGTATCTCACTGAGGACCATCACTTACAATCATTATCTTCCCTATCTTCTCTGCATGTTCCAATACATTGCTTATGTTTAAGTTGCTGTATATACAACTGTTTTCAATAAGGATTTAACAATGGATTATAGGTTAGGTGTGGGGACACACACCTGTAATTTCAGCCCACAGTAGACTGAGGCTGGAGAATCACCCTGAGCCCCAGGCCAGCTTGGACTACATAGTGAGTTCCAGGACAGCCTCAACTATATAGCAAGAGCCTGTCTCAAAGAAAACAAACAGAGCCTGGGGAAGACAACTCCATGGCACAAGTGCCTTTCTGGCAAGTGCAAGGTCATGAGTTTTAACCCTGGTCCCACCAAAAAAAAAAAAAAGAAAAAAGAAAAAAAGAAACAAATCAACCAACCAACTCCAGAACAGATTAAGAAGACTTAAAAACAAATGTGTATTTCATTAAATTAATGCATTACAGTACTTTGCTTCAAAACTACAAAATGCAACAGAAGTTTGCTGAACTAATCATCAGTGCCATGTAATACTTACTATATGACCAGCTTATATACACAGAACCAAATGTCCCACATACATGGGCTGCTTTAGATGACCCAAAATCTTGAATTAGCTAGTGAATAAATTATGTTAATAAAATATGTAGCAAGACAAGTCCCTAATTCATTCATGAATTTAGAAATTAACCAAGCCAAAAAAGAACAAAAAAAAAACCTACACACACACAACCAAGAGCAGAGGACTTCCTAAAGAGTTAAATTTCATCTCAATGATTACAGCTGCATGTAGGATAGCCTTCAAAGTTACCTTAATAACCTAAACCAAATGGTAAAAGAAATATAAAACACAGAACATAGGATTCAAATGTCTGAAATGGTTCCACTGATTATTCTTATTTACCTGAATTTGTTAGTATCTGTTGAACAGGAGTCACACCTGCAGGGAGCGCCAAGGTAGCAGCTGTGGCAGCAGCACTCTGAAAAAATTTTTTTAACAAGGAGAAATATTTTTAAAAATCACACATGTACATGCAAATATCTCCATTTATCTCTGACATACTTCAACTGGCACATGAAATATTTTGTTTCATATATACCAAAATGAAAAGTTCTAACAGTAGTTCTGAATCCCATGTTATTAAATAATATAAGACCATCTAGCCTAAATAACTTAATTACTGTATTTTAAGAAGCAATATATTTGTTGGGGGATTTCCCTAAGGAACATAATCTTAAGAAAATTGAACAGGTAGATGTTTTTTAACTCCCTCTTTAATTTTCTTTAAGGCCTTCATATACTCAACGTAACCTGGATGTTTTTCGGCACAACCATACTAAAGGCAGATGTGTTATTGTTTCCTTTCACCTTCTTTGCTTCTTTCAACTCAATTTCTTCCATTAATAGAACTGAGGGGAAATTATTAAGTACTATATCTTCTTTCTTAATTTTTGAAATTTCTACTAGAATAAACAGTTCTCCACTGAAAACACTACAACTACAGAGTACAGCTGGCAATCTTATCCTTCTAAGATGCTGTATTATCCAACGTTCATACCTTGGGGATAAGACCCTAGTCAAAATTAACTCATGTTTCATATATATCTTTATACATATAGCCTGAAGGTAATTTATGCATTCCCAGTGAGCCCTGAATTTTAGCTACAACTCTTACATGAGGTCAGGTATAGATTTTTCCACTTGTATCATGCTCTAATTTTCCAAATTTGGAACGCTTTTGACTTCATATTTTGTCTTTTTTTCCATCCTGCAGTTCTAGGGATAGAACCATGACCTCCACTATAATAAACTATACTGCAACACTGGGCTTGAACTTGTGATTCTCCTATCCAACCTTCCAAACTGCTGAA
Source organism: Myocastor coypus (assembly GCA_004027025.1). Lineage (NCBI taxonomy): Eukaryota > Metazoa > Chordata > Mammalia > Rodentia > Myocastoridae > Myocastor > Myocastor coypus. The sequence goes on along the minus strand of PVJA010037512.1, from coordinate 6,131 downwards.
GTATAGGTATGTGACATGATACTTGGCAGGATTTCATATTTTCAAACTGGGAAACAGTTTGAAAATGTGAAATGGAGATGCTCAATCTATATCAATAGGCAAATTCAAAAAGCCTTAAAATACTTAGGAAAGTCACGAAGTTTTTAATTTCTGTATCTAAAGATGGAGCCAATTATATTTCATATGTATTATACACACATACACAAGAATATCTTGTACTGTTAATTTGTTTATATCTAAAAATAAATTCTTAACTATTTCTATTTTCTGACCTATGACTTGTTTGAATACATATGCCAGGGCCCCGGGCAGGATGGCTCAGTGGTCTAAAGCACCTGCTTAGGAAAGCTTGGGCGGCTGCAGGGACCGCAGTTCGATCCCCGGCACCACATGCTGTGCCAGCCCTGCCCTCAGGGCAGGCTGAATCGGCCATAAAAATAAACAAAGTTCTGAAACAAGAAAATAAAATTAAATAAATAAAACTCTAAAAATAAATAAATAAATGCATATGCCATTTATTTAATTATGCATTTGCTGTTTATTGAGACAGGGTCTCAATGTGTAATTCAGGCTGGCCTTGAACTATGTAGCCCATACTTTAATCCATGACCTGATACCCACTAATGGTAAAGATATCACTTTCCACAGCCTCTTTTGCTAACAACGTGTGGAATTTTTCCTTCCCTTAATCCCTACTCTTACTATAACTTAGTCCTCACTATCCCCTGAATCGCCTGATCCACAGATTCAAAGCAGGATTTTGCCATGGTTCTGAACAGCAGATCAACCTTGTGGATCCTATTGTGTCTCATGTCCTGCTGGTACAGCTCATGGACTAAGCGCACTGCAACTCAAGAGAACCCAGGGTATCACCAATGATAAGACAGCTGCTGAGGCAATCTACAACATGAAGCTGTACTGATGACCCAAATCAAAGTTACCAGCCCCTAGTCCGACCCAGCATAGTCATAAAAGCTAGTCCCACTTTTCTGTAAATAGGACAGTCTGATCTTAGGCAGACTTGTATTCCCTTTAGCTATTCTCTTCAAGAGGAAGTCTTTTCCCTATTTTCTTTTCCTTCTCCATTATATCTTGAGCCAAGAAATTTGTGTCACTGTTTCTATTTTAATTTCTATTATTCCTAAAACAAATTCCTATACATGTCCTTAATCATAGTGACAACTTTATTTTAAAGGTTGAATATTAAAAAATTTTGAGAGTTTAGAACAAAATGGAATTTTTCTGAATAAAAGTTCTTAGCATCATAGAATTCCAGTTTTATGCAGAAAAACTGAAAATACAAATAGAGGTGCCTTGGCTCATGCCTGTAATCCCAGCACTCGGGAGGCTGAGGCAGGAGGATCGGCGTGAGTTCGAGACTAGCCTGGGCTACAAAAGTGAGCTCAAGGCCAGCCTGAACTGCACAGTGAGACCCTGTCTCAAAAAGACAAAAAGAACAAACAAACAAATAGAGGTGACAGGGAGATAGCTGAGGTGCACAAGTGCCTGCGTGGCAAGTGTAAGGTCCTGAGTTTGATCCCTGGTTCTGAAAAAAGAGAGAGCGAGAGAGAGACAGAGAGACAGAGAGAGACAGAGAGAGAGAGAGAGAGAGAGAGAGAAGGAGGGGGGGCAAAGAAAGAAAGAGAAAAATACAAATAGACTTACTATCTGTGAACTTAAAAACTGTAATTTGTACTGTCATATAGAAATTTGCAATTCTTCCAAGGTTTGGCTCTATGAGGCTCATAATGTATGGAAGAACTGTGGCATAATAGATATAGGTGGTTTCCAAAAGTTTATTTTTCAAAAAAGAGCAGACAGAACATCTATCACTATCCTTTTGCTATGTTTTAACAGAAGCTACATCTTAATGTCTAAGTTAAACTTTAGAACTGCTAAATATAATATTTAGGAAATTTAAATTAGGGGACAGTGGGGCTACTGTGTCCAAGTCGTCAATGACCTTAAATTGGTAATATCCATCTAACTATGTAAATTCGCAAGGTGAATTAGAATAAGTGAAGCCAATCTAAGGGTTACATCCTATGTCTTACCATGTTTGAGGCATTCATATGTTGCAACAGCTTAGAATCAGGAACAATAACTTGGGGTGCTGTGGCTAAGAGAAAAAAAAAACAAAAAACAAGCACACGTGTAAACAAACATGAAGCTATTTCATAACCACAAGAATGATGGCTATGCCAGGCGTGGTGCCGCACGCCTGTAATTCCAGCACTTGGGAGGCTGAGGCAGGAGGATTGGTGTGAGTTCAAGACCAGCCTGGGCTACGAAAGTGAGCCCAAGGCCAGCCTGAACTGCATAGTGAGACCCTGCCTCAAAAAGACAAAAAAAAAAAAAAAAGAATGATAGCTATGTTGAATTTCATGTTTTTCACATTTTTTGCATTAAAATACTTAACTATTTGATTTCTAGGGTAAATTACAGTTTTATTATGTCAACTCTATACTGGAAAACTAATAAAAATTACAGATCACAATGCAAGAACATACGGGAATTTAGAAACAGGAAATAGTATTTTTTCTTTTTTTCTTTTTTTTTTTGTCTTTTTTGAGACAGGGTCTCAGTATGCAGTTCAGGCTGGCCTTGAGCTCACTTTTGTAGCCCAGGCTGGTCTCGAACTCACACCAATCCTGCCTCAGCCTCCCGAGTGCTGGGATTATAGGAGTGCGCCACCATGCTCGGCTAGGAAATAGTATTTTCAACATCTTCTAAACAAATACATTTCTGTAAATTCTTAATGAGTTAGAATTTTCAAATGTAATTAATCCTGCCTTGTTCAGTATTAACTGTTTTACTTAATTGCTCTAACTTACTACTCTAGAATGAGTCACTAATTTATTAAGAGCAAACTCAAAAAGTTAAAACTTTTTTTTTTAATTTACATAGTCCTTTTCTTCCAACCTGACAACTAAGACTATCATGTTTCTTTTACCAATTGTTTAAAAATATCATTTGGAAATATCAATGTTACTTAAGTATAAAGGGAATTGTTTGATTCCGCAAATTTCAGAGAACAGACAGATAATCCCATTATCTTAATATTCTCTGAGTGAAGAAAATCAAATTTCACTTTATGATGACTTAAAATCCCACTGCCAATACTGAAGGCAATAGGAGGAACAGTCATCAAAGATGTAACAGATACAGTGATTTGATATAAGGTATATGTTTAAAATAAGACATTAAGTGTCTTTGATATAAATAGTAAAACCCAAATAGAATCTTCTACTGTATGTTACCATCTGTTACCTTTCTGTTTTGCATATATCATCACATGAGACAAACAGGTTAAATGGTTATTTTAAACTTTTCATTTACTATCACCCCTCTCCAATTATAATTAAGAATCATTAAATCAGAATGCTCAGGAAATTTTGTAACTGAATTGATGATGGTCAGTAGGGAAAAATACTTGCTACATGCAATGGACCAAGCTTCTAAGCCTTTCAGGCCAAGATTATCCTTAGTTACAAAATAGCTAAAATCTCTTTCACAAAATCTATACAAGGTGAACTGCAGATTGCAAAGTACTACGAACATCTGCTATAAATATTTGTTTTTTTTTACTATAAGCCAAGTAATATAAATTACATTTTTATATACTGTTATTCACTCTTCACTTTTTTTTAATTATCATTTTTTTTCTTTTTCCAAAGATAGCCTTTATTTATAGTTATAGGCCCTGGGGTCAGGCCTCGAGACTGGAGATCTGAGGTTGAGGAGGCACCCTTTCTCACTTATCTGAACCTGGGGCCTCACAAACTGAGAAGGGACAAAGTAAAGGACTCCCACACTGCTGTGACTAGACCTCTGGCACTCCAAGCGTGTAGAGGCCCCATGTGGAGCTGCCGTAGAGCCCACTGTCCCACACTCCATGTGGTTAAAGAACAAAGACTCCACCCAGTGGCTGTCCAAGGGCTCCTGTCACCGAAGGGCAGTGGAGATGCAGCTGCTACTCTAGGCATCTGAAATGTGAAGAAGCTGCCACCATGAAGAACAAAGATGCTTCAAGACTAGATGTGCAGTGGGCTGAGTTGTCACGGCACAGCAGAGACAGCAGCCTGGCCTGGCCCCGAGCTGCTTCAGCTGTCCCTGCCTCCACTGACTGCTCTTTTGGTCTGAAGTTATGGCCTTGGCTAGGTTTCCAGCCTCTCTCTTCAGGACACTAAGCAGAGTCTGTGAGCGATCCAGGATCTTGAGGTAGGTAGCCTCGGTGTCCGCGATAGTGCGCTGTAACTCATTCCGAGAGGCAGTTTGTGCGCCAGGTCCTCGTTGACACGGGCCAACTTCTCTGTCAAGTCCCTCATCTCGTTCTGTAGCCACTGCTTCTCATCCTCCTCCTGCTTGATTTCCTTGCACAGCTCTTCCCGCTTCAGACACAGCTCTTTGAGGCACATGACCAGCTCACTGTTGTAGTTCTGTAGCACAGCGCCCTGCAGGGTCGTGGCGGGCGCGACACACTGCTACTCTAACACCCCACCCGGATGTTGAACCTTTTTTATTATCATTTTTTAACGTACTTGGTTGTTGTAGGGTCTCACTCTGCAGCTCAGACTCGTGGTGATCCTCCTGCTTTCAGCCTCCCCAGCACTGGGATTACAGGTGTGCGTCACTGTGCCAATCCTCTGGCCAGCTCAGCCTGCCCCGGGGGCAGGCTTGACATGGCATGTGGTGCCGGGGATTGAACTGTGGTCCCTGTGCTCTTCACTTTATAAAAAAATCTAATTTTTTTAACTTACACTTACACAATAACTATAGGGTTTTATGTTAGATTGTCATCATACTACTCCTTTAGTGTTTAAGATACATGGATAAAAACTAAACAAACATGTCTTTAATGGAATATGTATCATAAAGGAGGTGACTATTTTAGCAAATAAAAATAATGAAGCCCCTCCTAAATAACTTCTACAGATCTGATAATCACTATACTCTGGTACCTCAGTTTACGAACTTGTTTCATGATCTGGGGGAAGATGGCTACAAGTGTGCTTGTGTTTGTAAAGGAAAACTGCATGGTTGTATTTATTATATAATGACGAGTTTTGGAAGGAAGTAACATTCTGCCTCACAATTCTGCTTGAGAACTGACTGAATCATTTGCAAAAAGCAGCATTTGTGAACTGAGATATTACTGTACAGCCATCTTAAAGAAACAATGTAATCTTTCATTTACCAGCACCTCTTAAAAAGAAGATTCAAGTAGCTGGGTATGGTGGCCTGTAATCCTAGCTCTTGGGAGGCTGAGGCTGGAGGATCACTGTGAGTTCGAGACCAGCCTGGGCTATGAAAGTAAGCTCAAGGCCAGCCTAAACTGCAGAGCAAGACCCTGTCTCAAAAAGACAAAAACAACAACAATAATATAAAAAGATTCAAGAAACCCAGAGTCTTTCTTCTTTAAGAAAATAACTTTCAGGCGCAACCCAAGAAGCAAACTCAGTCTCACCTTGCTGTGATGCAGGAATGAGAACCTGCTGCGTCTGTGCTTGCTGAGGTACTGTCTGCTGAGGCTGAGTTTGCTGATGGTGGTGGTGGTGATGGTGTTGCTGCTGTTGGGGTTGATGCTGCTGCTGAACTTGCAACAAAAGCTGCTGTTCTTCTGAATGAAATCCATCCACTGCCCTAGACTGCATCAGTTTACTCTCCCATAGCTAAGACAAAGAATGTTAGAGATTTGTTAGTGAAATAAGATTACACAACTCTGGACACCTGGACAAAATGCATTTTTACTAGTTGTTCACCTCTACCCCCATCTCCTAGGTGGAATAAGCGACTAAACTTAGGACCTTCACAGTGGGCTACACTTTAAGATCTCACCGAAATGCCAAGATCAATTTTTGATCTTCCTGCCTCAGTCTTCAAGAGCACTGGGGCTATACACATGAGCCATAATATCTCACTAAATATTTCCCTTTTAAAAACTCATATAAGCCGGGTGTGGTGGCGCACGCCTATAATCCCAGCACTTGGGAGGCTGAGGCAGGAGGATCAGTGGGAGTTCGAGACCAGTCTGGGTTACAAAAACGAGCTTAAGGCTAGCCTGAACTGCATAGCAAGACCCTGTCTCAAAAAAAAAAAAAAAAAAAAAAAAAAAAAAAAAAAAAAAAAAA
>PVJA010037511.1:0-20361 GCA_004027025.1 Myocastor coypus | reverse complement strand
AAAAAAAAGAGACACACGCAAACAATGCGGGCTTCCTGGGAAAGGCCCCACAGGAGGCCCGCATTGTTTGCGTGTGTCTCTTTTTTTTTTTTTTTTTTTAAAGAATGTTTTTATTTTATTTTTTCTTGTTTCAGAACTTTCATTTGTTTGTTTGTTTTTATGGCCGGCTCAGCCTGCCCTGAGGGCAGGGCTGGCGCAGCATGTGGTGCGGGATATCGAACCGCGGTCTCTGCAGCCGCCTAAGCTTTCTTAAGCAGGCGCTTTAGACCATTGAGCCGTCCTGCGTGTCTCTTGACCCCAGCGATGGCCCCTGCACCTGCAAACCTGCCCGTGCTCCTGAGGATCCAGGACTGGCTCTGTCCCACTGGCCTGAGAAGGGCTTCATGGCTTTGCTCACTTCTGAGGTCCCCGTCCCTGACATGCCGAAGGAGCCCTGCACCCGAGGAGTGGGAAGTCGTGGGGGGGGGGGTCCCTGGGTCTCCCAAGGTAGAGCACGCTTCCCGCCCCAGGCCTTGTTCTTAGCAGTCTCCCCCAGCCCGAGTTTCCAGGGCACCCTGAGTGCGGATGGCGGTGGGTGTGCAGGGCCCCAGCTCCCCCCCTTACCTGTTTCTCAGCTCCGTGCCGACTTGGGGTGCTCCACACCAGCTCCTTGTCAACCATGCAGGCCTGGAGCCCACTCCTGCTGAGGCTGTGATTGGGACCAGGGTTGAGTGGCGGCTAAGGGCCCGAGAGCTTGGGCGTCAGGTCGAGGACCGTCACGCCTGCCTGCAGTGCAGAGGGACCTGGCCCAGGCATGCCATGTGGACAGACCCAGAAGGTCATCAGGGGCCTTGTAGGCGCAGAAGAACCCACTGAGGGCCAGCAAGATAGCTCAGCCGTCTAAAGCACCTGCTTAGGCAGCAGCAAGGACCGCGGTTCGATCCCTGGCACCACATACTGCACCAGCCCCATCCCCAGAGCAGTGTGGGGGGATTGGACAGCGCCCCCTGGAGTTCATCCACCCCCCCCCCCCATCAGATCAGGCTAGGCTCTGTCCAGGGCGAGCTGTGAGCCAATGCCGGTGCCCCTCCTTGCACTGGCGATGTTTTGGTGTCCCCCAGTCCTGCAGATCACCCGGGGGGTGAGCTTCCTGTCAGTCTCATCTTCCTGGGGTGTCATGAGCCACAGGACTTGAAAAAAGGCAGCGGGGCCTGGCAGCTTGATGGGGCAGCCCAGGGAAAGGAGCAGGGCGTCCCTTGCAGCCAAGTGGGGGCCCAGGCCAGAGAAGGTCAGGGAGTTGGGGGAGGGCGGGGGGACCTTGATCTCTGAGAGCCCGGAGAAGGACGGAGGACAGCCAGCCTCCAACGTGGGCCAGGCAGACCCCAGGGTGAGAGAAAGGTATCTGGGGGTGGGGCGCATAAGGAGGCCTGGGGAGAAGCTGCGCTTGGATTCACAGAGTGGCTTAGTGAGTTGCTGAGCCACACCCCAGGGAACCCAGATCCAGAGGCCGGAGTCCCTGGGTGGCCCCAGAAAAGCAAGAGGTATCAAGGCCCCTCTGCAGCACTGCTGGGGTGAGCTGGGGAACATGGTGAGGTGTGGGGCTGTGTCCAGCTGCCCGGAAGTCTGGCTGCTCCAGTGTCCTCCCTGGGGAAAAGGGGCCACCATGTCATGTTGGTGGCAGGGGCTCCCAGCAGACAGAACCTTCACGCCCTGGAACAGCATCTCAGCCGGATCCCTGCCTTCTGTCAGGAGAGACTCCAGGCCACTCTGAACCTCTGCGGAGCTCCTGGGCCCCTCCCTCAGGTTGGGGTGACCTCTGGGTCCCCTGAGGCACCCTCCATGGGGCTCAGGGATGGTGGGAGGGAGCTCCTGTGGTCATACCTCTCCCATGCAGAGGCACAGACACATGCGTGTCCTGGGGCATGGAGAAGTCGCCACACCCAAGGAGGCATGTGTAGAGCCTTGCCTCCGACCCTGAGTCACTGGGTGCCTGGCTGGGGAGGGCGCCCACGGCGGGCAAGGATATCTGGGCCCTGGGCTGTCTCCAGGCGAGGCGTGGCGTGGCGGGCTTGGGTCTTTAAGGCTTAAGGTTCTCCTTTCTAGAATCAGGATGACAATGGCACCCTTGCTGGGGCTGTGCCGCTTGACGAGGTCATGTGAGCAGACATGGGTAGCCTGTGGGGTCGTCCTACCCTGCCGCTCCTTGCTCCTCGGGGAGAGGCCCAGCATGGGGCACTCCACCGGGGAAGGAGGCAGGAGCAGGAGACGACCCAGAAGAGGGAGAGGAAAGTACTGGAGACCAGGGGCTGGGACAGCCTGACCCTCAGGGTGAAGCAGCCGGAATAGAGAGTAGAGATGCTTGGAGCCAGGAGCCTCAGGGTCCACACCCTGGACCACAGCCTGAACATCCAGTGTGACAAGAGGTTGCAGCTGTGTCCCCTCCATGGGGGGTGGGAGCTGTCTTCCATGGGGGCTCCCAGGAGACGGGGCTCTTTGTTCTTTGCCAGAGCAGGGCTTGCCCTGTGCGCTTTCTTTTCTCCCCCTAGGCTCTGCTGCCAGATGCCGTCCTGACTGACTGCTTTGGCCTGCCAGCCTGGTGGAGATGTAGTCGGATGGGGAGGGGGCAGCTCTTCCCACCCTGTACCTCGAAGGGGCAGAGAACGGCAGAGAGTGCCCTGCGCCGCGTCCATGACTGGCAGGCTCCTCCTGTCCCGCCCTGGTGCTTCGCAGAGGTCCGGGTGACCTCCATCCTGTCCGACCGTCTTTTTCTCCTCCAACATTGTCTCTGCAGACCCATCAGGGAGATGAATGTATTTACTTAGGCTCAGCAAAGTGTTGGGCTCCGGCCCGGGGTGGGGGTGCGGGGAGGTCATCATGACGGCAGCTTGGAAGTTCCCGCAGGAAAGGAACAGTGTTTGAATGGGACAAGCTAGGATCTGTCCGCTTGGGTCACGGTTTGGGTTTCCTGTCTCAGCCTGGCCCTGGGGGAAGGCTGCTTGGAATCCAGTTCCGTTTGCTGCAAATTCAGTTCAGTTCTAACGCTACTTTGTTGCCCTCCTAGACAAGGTCTTAGTATGTAGCCCAGGCCGGCCCGGGCTGAACTCACAGAAACCCTCTTGCCTCAGCCTCCCTAGTAGTGCTGGGATACAGGTGGGCTCCACTCTGCCTGGCTTTTGTTGAACACCCAGCCGGCAGCCCTGGGAGCCCTCCGAGGAGGGGCAGCTACTGGGGTGGGAAAACACCCGTGGAGGAAGCAGAGCGCTGATGGAGGGTTTCAGTCAGGTTTTGTTTACATCCAAATTCCATGGGCAGTGTTTTCTTAACATGCCAGCGGTTCCCTGAGTGTATTCTCTAAAATTCCTAGGATTCTGAGGCGGTGACTTAAGGTCACAGATGATTTCAGTCTTGTATTTAAAAGATGATCAGCAGACGCTGAAGCCTGCCTTGTGTTACCGAAAGGCTTTTCTTTCGTGTCTGTGCGTACCTTTGGGTTTCATGTGTCCCACTGATTAAAAGTATACACAGCCTGCTCCTGCCTGTCCATACATAAGGGCTGGTCAAAAATAGGGTGCGGGGCCGGCGAGACAGCTCAGCAGACTAAAATACGGGCTTGGGCAAGCGCGGGGACCGCCGTTCTGCACCCCGCATCGCTGATTCCCCTCGCCATGCCCCGACGCCCCTGATGCTTGCGGGCCATCTCTCTCTCTCTCTGAAGCAGGTCTGTAAGTTCGCTTTTGTGCCTTTATGAGCTGTGACCAAAAGTATGGCAAATGCCACCACCGCGGAGCACCACCCAACGGCAGAGGGGGCTTATAAAAACCACGAGACTGAGTCCTGATTCACCTTACTCCCCGGGGTCTGGTGCGGGGCGACTTCTAGCTCCGCCCCAGAGTCGAGATGACCAAGAAAGGCAAATGTTTTGAATCAGCTCGAGACATGCAGGCAGCCACGGCGGCTCAACGAGAGCCATATGAGAAAGAGAATGTCCAGGCCTGCTTTAGAAAGCGGCAAAAATGACAACATGAACGTGTTCCGGGGCTGGGGAACGTCTTCACGGGGGGCTAACGGCCAGGTGCCTTTTAATGTAATGTTTTTAAAAAATCTACATGTGCCCCATGTTTTTCAACCACATGTCGTAACACTGCAGAGGAGAATGCGTCCTGTGTCTGTCCCTCTCTGTTGGAAGGGAGCTGGGAATACACTCCAAGGAGACTGAATGAAGGCACCCACACTCCTCTTCCTCCAGAAATGCACTCCTACTAAGTAACTGGCATAAACTCTTCCAGCAAAGAAGGAGGGAGCTGGGCCGTGGGCAGTTGAGTTCTTGACACAGTTCTGGGTGGCAGGTTGGGCGAGGCTGGTGCCCTAGCTGGGCGGGCGAGGATGGCATCTCAAACGCACAGGGCAGGCCTTGCAGCTTGCGGGAGCCTGGAGAAGCTCAGTCCTCGGCCAGGTGGGCTCCGCTGCGTGTGGATTCTGCTGTGAGTCTGTGACAAGAGTCTGTGACACTTCCCTGATCTGGGACTGCGCGCCACTCATTGAGACAGGTGTCAGCCCTGCCCTGTTTCGCCCTTTCCTTGCAAAGGTAGGGTCTTCTTTAAAGACATTAAACAGTCCACGGCAGATGCCTGTGGCTGGATTTTAAGGTGGGATCTCAGGGGCTGGGGAGATAAGCTGTGCGGCACAAGTGCCTGCCTGGCAAGTGCAAGGTTGTGAGTTTAAACCCTGATCTCCCTCCTCCTCAAAAAAAGGTGATATCTCAGAGGGAAGCACACCGTGGGCCGACATTTGGGGTGCTCAGAGCACCAGTGGCAGCTTGCTCACGCTAACAAAGCCCCCCATTCATCTCTCCTGATCCAGGCATGCAGAAGGTCCAGGAAACTTTCTACCACTTCATTCTTCAATGTGAATGGGCAGCCATAAGCCAGAGCTATTTGGGGAAGCCTGAACTATGAAAGAGAAAGACCAAGATAAACAAATGGAAAGCGAGACCTCTTCGGAAGCTGCAGTGCCCAGCCAGAAGAGCACTTTAAAGCAGGGCTCCGGAGGATGCCGCACCTGTGAAGCACGAGTGGGGCTGTGAGCAAGGAGTAGCGAGAGGGTACAGGGACCCCTGGAATATGAGCATGTGGCATGGGGTCTCACAATGCTTTAGAAGTGTTGGAAGTGAAGGTCGGGCTGGGCAGAGGGCTCGGCGGGCTAAGCACCTGCCTGGCAAGTCTTTTCAAAGTTCAGAGGGAAAATGATTGCATTAAAATTTAAAAAAAAAAATGTATTTGGTTGCCGCAGGGTCTCACTGCGCAGCGCAGACTCCTAGTGATCCTCCTGCTTTCAGCCTCTCCAGCACTGGGATTATAGGCGTGCGTCACCATCTCACCTGGACTCTGGCTGGCTCAGCCTGCCCCGGGGGTGGGGGTGGGGCTGGTATAGCATGCGGTGCCGGGGATTGAGCTGTGGTCCCTGCACTTGCCTAAGCTTACCTGGGCAGGTGCTTTAGTCCGCTGAGCTATCTTGCCAGCCTCTGAATTTTTAAATTTATTTATTTATTTATTTATTTATTTATTTATTTATTTATTTGTCTTTTTGAGACAGGGTCTCGCTATGCAGTTCAGGCTGGTCCTGAGCTCACTTTTGTAGCCCAGGCTGGTCTCGAACTCGCACCGATCCTCTGCCTCAGCCTCCCGAGTGCTGGGATTACAGGCGTGAGCCACCACGCCCGGCTAATTTTTAAATTTAATACCCAGCTAAACTGTCTTTGGGGTTATGAGCGCAGCTCCAAGACACTAACCCACACACTGAGACAGTTTACTTCTCCAGTTTCTTCTTAGGAAGTTACTGGAGCGTGTGTTACAGTATTCAAAGGTGGCGGCTGGGGAGATAGCTCCGTGGCACAAGCGCCTGCCTGGCGAGTGCAAGTTCGTGAGTTTAAACCCGGGTCCCACGAACAAACCAACAAACCAGCTAACCAACAAACAAAGATAATGGAGAAACCAAAAAAGGAAAGATAAAAGCATTTTCCAGCTTGTTAAACAGCTTAGTAAATAGCTTTAATTTAACGTGTATTTTCTCTTTATCAGGGTTAGGGGCCAGGCTGTGCTAGCCCACTGTACGGCAAGCTGTCTCCTCCTCTCTTTTTACGTTCTGAAATGGATTGCCCAGGGATAATCTCTTTTTGAAATGTTTACAAAAATCTAGATTTTTTTTTAAAAGAAGTAATTCTTTGACAAGATTTTCTGTTTTTTCATCACTATTTTGTGACCTTTCAGTAGGCCATTCTCTAGCCAATATTCATTCTTCCTTTTCCTTTGTTTAAAAGAATCCACTTTTTCCTAGTTGCAAAATACATTTTATAAGTTTCCCTTTCAGAGAGGTGGGGCCAATGACGCAATCTGACGCAGACTGAGTGGATTTTCCAGGAAAGCTATCTTTTTTTTTTTTTTTTCCCCTGATAGAAAGGGCAGACTTAATCATCTTCTTGTCCCTCTCTTCTGCCAGGAGCACGGACAGAGCCTGGAGGTGGAGACCACACTCTGAGGTGCAGGCGGAGCCATTTCCTAAGGGAGGTGAATCAGGAAGACTGCAGAAGCCAGGCATGGTGGCACACGCCTGTAATCCCAGCCCTTGGGAGGCTGAGGCAGGAGGATCAGTGTTTGAGACCAGCCTGGGCTAAAAAAGTGAGTTCGAGGCTAGCCTGAACTGCATAGTGAGACCCTGTCTCAAAAAGACAAAAAACAAAACAAAACAAGGCAGACGCAGAGCCTGGGTTCCTTGAGGCATCGCATACTTCACTGGACCTGCCGAGGTCTGGATTTCTTGTCGCATGAGGGAAACAGACCCTTTTGCAGTTTTGGATCCTGATTGTTCAGTTTTTGTCCTTTGCAGCAGGTTCGCTGTCAGCGGACACGACCTTAAACTTGAGAGCTGCTTCGTGGCGTATGCAGGGCTTAAATACTAGGCCCCGGGCGCTGGAGAATCCAAGGCTGCTATGGAGCACAGCTTCCCGCTCCCCCTTTCCCTACCAGCCTTAGAAACAAGCACCGATGTCCTCCTGGATGTATCAAGGAGAACCTTGGTACCCCCGACAGTGGCCCTGCACCGGGAGAGGAGGTGGGGCATTTGGGTTGGCACGGAGGGCAGAGGGCACCGGACGCAAACTGCTAGCCTGTTCCTGCAGCTCTCTCTGGGACTGACCCGGCCCCGAGGCCCGCTGTGTGTCTTTTCCTACCTCCTCCTGCTAGCGGTACCAGGGCTGGCCCCGGCCCCTGCCAGGAGGACTTCAATAGCCCAGCTGCTTCTCCGCCCAGAGTGGGTGGGTGAGTTCAAGTCAGGGAAGGAGGAGAGGAAGCCCATTTGGGCCCTGGGACTCGGCCCATCTGGACCAGCAATAAAGCTGACATTTTAATCTGTGCTCCTCTCCCGTGACTATTTCTTAACTGGATGAGAACTTGGAGAAGCAAGGCGTGCGATTAGCCAGCACCCCCAAAACCCAACATCTGTGGAGTATTTAGCCCCAGTGGGAAAAGCCAAGGCCGGAAGGAAGAACGGCTTTCGACTGTTCGGTGGCGGTTAGGCAGCGCTTCTCTATAAATTGTCCATGTCCTTGTTGCGGTATTGTGCTGTGCACGTGTGTGTGTGTGTGTGTGTGTGTGTGTGTGTGTGTGCTGGGCATCAACCAGGGCCTCACACGCGCTACAGGAGTGCTCTGCCACCGAGCTGCACCCAGATTCATGCGGAGGCTTTTGATTTTACTGTAAAATCAATATTACTTCTTTACTTTTTATGATACTAGGGATTGAACCCAGGTCCCTTGTGAGGAGCTCCAGGCCAGACCTTTTTTTTTTTTTTTTTTTTTTTTTGTGGTGCCAGGGATTGAACTCGGTACCTTGCGCTTGCCAGGCAGGCGCTTATGCTGCTGAGCTATCTCCCCAGCCCTTGTCGTTTGGTTTTCGAGGCAGTCTCACAGTTGCCCATTCTGGGCTCCAACGTGCCACCTCCTGCCTCAGCCTCCCAGAGGGCTGAGATGGCAGGAGAGCTGCTACATCCAGCACTGGCTTCACCCCGTATGGGTGGAGGCGGGGGTCTCGCCTTGTGCTGGCTGCCACTGTGGAAGCGCTGGCCTTCCCTGAACTTGTCTTCTTCTTCTTTTCTTTTTTTGTCTTTTTGAGACAGGGTCTGACTGTGCAGTTCAGGCTGGCCTTGAGCTCACTTTTGTAGCCCAGGCTGGTCTCGAACTCGCACCGATCCTTCTGCCTCAGCCTCCCGAGTGCTGGGATTACAGGCGTGCGCCACCACGCCCGGCTGAACTTGTCTTCTTAGCTCTCATCCCAGGAGCCGGTTTGGACCGCCAGAGCACCCAGCCTCTCCCTTGGCTCCCTTTCCTTTTACCCAGTGCTGTGTTCTTGAGTAACTGTACTGCCAGGTGCCGGGCCAGAGGCTGGTTACACACGTCTTTTGGAAGCACAGTGCCGCTGTCCTGGCATTCGGGGTCCTATAGGAGGGACAGTCACCACCCCACTTGCACACGTGAGTCATTACAGGTATCTCATTCTCTGAATCACTGAAAGTTTGAATAGGTGAGCTATGGGGTGGACCCGCATTCCTGCTGGGCCTCGCCCAGCCACCCTCAGGCAGCACATCTCTGGCTGTGCCACGGCCACCTACACCAATGCCACCACCCCTCACAGCTGTGTCCCCCACCACACTCTGGAAAACAGAGCAGAGAACCAAATGGCTGGACTTTTGGACTTAAAAAAAGGTTAAGCATTTGTTAAAAAGTAACTTGCAAATGAATAACATGCTTGCTAGAGAAATCTAAGCCATGTTGGGGCTGCTGAGTTAGCTCCCTGGCACAAGTGCCTGTCTGACAAGTGCAAGGTCCTGAGTTCAAACCCCGGTGCTGAAAAAAAAAAAAATTTTAAGTGACGCAGAAAAAAAAAAAAAAAAAGTTTCTCCTCTTTTCCTACTGGCTTCCTTGGAAACCACCATAACAGGGAGATGTAAGTCCCTCCTTTGGCCAAGGGACATTGACTGTGGGCCCTGGGCTGGCACCAGCAGGCCCTGTGATATCCCAGTGGGAACCTGGTGAGTGTTTGAGAACTGAGTCTATGATTAAGTAACTGTTATGGTTTATGTCTAGTTGTCCCCCCAAAGCATCATGGGGCGGGGACTTCTAGATTGAGACTTGACTCATGAGTCACTGGCATTATGTGATTTCGTACTGATCTAGAGAGTTTGAGACTTGATCCATGATCCCTGGGATTATGTGTTTTAAGTACTTCTGGGATTATGGGTGTAGCCTAAGGCGGATAGGCTGAGGCGGAGAGCCTGGATGTAAGATAAAGAGAGACAGAGAGACAGACTAGAGCTGCTGCTCTCTGCTCCCCTGGTTGGTCGGTTGCCTCTGTCACGATTGTTGCTGTTCTGCCACCATGAACTGGATGCTCTCTGCCCTGTTCCACTCAGCCTTGGGCCACCAAATATGGGCTGAAACTTCCAGTAACTGTGAGCTAAATAAACCTTTCCTTCCTTCATTTTGGGTGTTGGGTATTTGTCCCAACAACGAGTAAAAACTAACTAAGATAGTAACCGTCACAGGTAAAGGCTCATTCTATAGTTTTCTTTTTTCTTTTAAGATAAAGAGATCAGGCCACGTACTTTTTTTGGGGGGGTGCGGTGGGGTGGGTATACTGCTTCTTTTTCTTTCCCCTGAAAATCTGTGGGGGACATTCCTTTGCGATTCCCGTTTCTCCATTTCCCTCGCCACGGGCTGCCCTGCATCCCCCAGGAAGGCACTCGGAAGCCTGCAGCCCCGTGAACGTGACCTTATTTGGGGTTTTGGTGTTTGTAGGTGGGGAAGGATGAAATCAGATTGCAGCCAGGTAAGAGGAAAAAGGGACAGAGACGCAGCACATGACGGGGGAAGGGGCCTGCCCCGGCAACAGGCTGAAGAGCCTGGTGGGCATGGCCACCCCCCCAGCCAGGGGCGACCCGGAGGCAGCATGGTGGTGCCATGCCCTGCCTTGGACCTGAGGGCTCCAGAGTTACTTGGCAATAAATCCCTAGTGTAAGCGACCCAGTACGTGACGGTACCAGGACACAAACACACGCCTCCAGAAACCTATCTAAGTTGCTGAGGAGAATGGCGGCCGCTGCTGTCCGCTGCGCTGTGTGGCCTGTTGGAGCAGGGGTCCGGTTGCTCTCTTCCCCAGGGACCCTGGCCTGGGGACATCAGCCTCACCTCATGACCTTGGCTGGGTTGCCAGCTAAAATACTGGGCGCTCGGGTCACATGGCAGAGGGAACTAAATTAAAGAAGTCTTTGTTGCTTATTCGAAATGCAAATTTAATGAGGCTTCTGTTTTTTCCTTTACTAAATCTGGCGTCTCTAATCCTCCGACCATGGGCAGCCCACACGGTCCCGGAAGGAGCCCGGATCCTGGTTACTGCTTCGTGACTGCAGGAGCCCCAGTGCCTTCTGGCGTTGCATGCTCCAATCTCCGGGAGCCCGAGCGCTCCCGTGGGGCCTGGAAGCGTCTCTCCCACCCTGGCCAGCTGAGCTCTGCTTGTGGGCAGGTCCAGCTTGCCTCTTGGTCTCTTCTCACTCCACTGGGGTGCAGGGGTCAGAGGTGGCCGGGACAGTAGGGACCTGCAGGACAGACCTAGCCAGTGAGTCCCAGGCATGCCCCGTGGGGTAAGCAAGAGCCCCCTGAGACTGTGACATGGGAGAGCGGTGACTTTCCATTGGCTCTATTTTGACCCTCCTGGGGGTGGGAGGGGATTAAAAATGTCATTCCAGCTGAATGTGGTGACGCCTGCCTGTAATTTGGGCACTTGGGAAGCTGAGGCAGGAGGGTTGCCATAAGTTTGAGATCAGCCTGGGCTATGTGGTCAGTTCAAGTTCAGCCTGTACTACACAGTGCAAGACCTTGTCTCAAAGAAAGAAAGAAAGAAAGAAAAAAGAGAGAAAAAAGAGAGAGAGAGAGAAAAAAAAAAAAAAAAGAAGAAAGAAGAAAGAAAGAAAGAAAGAAAAAAGTTAGGTGGGGCTTCCACACACTCCGACCCCAAATCCCAAGCTCCAGAATCTGGCCAAGGCCCACCCACTCGCCTGAACCCAGGGGGCATGGGATGGGGTGGGCGGGCGTTGCGGCTTGATAAAAAACATGTGGGCATCAGTGGCGGGCTGAGCCACTGCACACAGGCGTGGAATACTGGCTTTGTTACGGAGACGACGCTGTAAGCGTGGAGCCTGCGGTCGGCCCACCACGCATCCTGGTGTGATCTCCACACCCTGTGGCGGCTGGACCTAGCCGCGGCGTCTAATAAGTAAAACAGCACACGGGAAGGACGACCCTGGGAAGGCCAGGCCGTGGGACGCCTCCCTCCCTCTCTCCTTCCCTCGCGCCCTCCTTGCCCTGGCTGGTTTCCCTCCTTAGCTCTTCAGCAGCAGCAGCACCACTGCCCTGTCCTGTGAGGCGGATGTGTCAGGCCCCTGAGGGAACCAGCTGGGAGGAGACTGGGGCCGGCTGCGTGGTCTGCCACCCAGCAGCCCGCAAGGAGTCTGGTCTTGCCAACGGCCACACATGGCTGGGAAGCGGACCCGCCCGCCTGGCCTCGGGTGGCCTTGGCGCAGCTGGCTCTGGGACACGGCTGCGCCAACCCTCATGCCATTTCCTTGCATGGGGTCATGGCGGGCATAAAGATTCCCAAGTCTTTTCTTACTACTTCTGAGGCCTGATCAAAATATATGGTGAATGTTAGGTTTTTCAGCAGTGCAGCAGAGAAAAATAAAAGAAGGAAGGGGGTTTTAATACCTCCGAGGATGGGGCCCAGCGGGATGGCTCAGTGGTCTAAAGCGCCTGCTTGGGAAAGCTTGGGCGGCTTCAGGGACCACGGTTCGATCCTGGGCACCACATGCTGCGCCAGCCCTGCCCTCGGGGCGGGCTGAGCCAGCCATAAAAATTGAGTGAATAAACAAACAAAGGTTTTGAAACAAGAAAAGGGGTCACTGGGTTACGGACTTTTGCCAGGGGTGGAGTTTCAGGGGTAGATTCAGTGACACAGAAGGAACTGGCTGGGTCTCCCCTGCGGTGCAAGAAAGGTAAAAGGAAGTTGTGTTTGGGGCTGGGGTGGTGGGGTTGGAGGAGCGATGACCTCTGGGTAGACCAGCTGTCCTTGCAGGGCTTCAGCCTTGTTAGATGGCCACCATAATAATTCAGCAATTCATACTCGGGCTGGAACCTATCAGGGAACGTGGCCTAAAATATTCTTTTGTAGGGATTGTGGACATAGCTCAGGGATCTCAGTGCCCGCCTAGGCAAATGCAAGGACCCAGGCTCGATCTCTGGCACCATATGCCGAGCCGCCTCGGCCCCAGGTGAGCCAAGCCAGCCACTGAGACCGGTCTTGGTGGTACTGGCCTGCAATCTCGGTACTAGGGAGGCGGAGACAGGAGGATCGCTACAAGTCTGAGCAGCATGGCGAGACCCTATGCCAAATAGGTAAAAAGATTAAAAAAAAAAAACCTAAAAAAATTCACTGTTTTTCAGTCCTAGCTGGCATCATTCCTGGGAGGAAGAGCAGGGTCCCAGGCCAAGAACAGAACCCACACAGTTATCTTCCCGGAGTGTAGGCAAAGAATGATGTTGTTTACTAACAAGCACAGTGTGAAAGGTGGGAATCCTGGAGAACAGAACCAAAGCAACCTTCAGAGAAATCCCGTCTGTGGTCAGATTGAGAATCTTGGGTATTCAAAGTCAAGAATGGGTCAAGAATTTAGCTCAGTGGCACAGCACCTGCCTAGCGAGGGTGAGGTCATGAGTTCAACTCCTGGTACCACACACACACACACACACACACACACACACAGAAATAGACACACAATTACCAGGAAAAGTCCAGAATGATGCAGGTTGTTCTCACTGTGAAATTCCACTTTTTCTTTCATGTCTTTGGGGCCTCGTGGTGAAAAGTCTATTTTGGACACGAGCAGATCCCTCTTCGTCTCTGTCCCCTCCGCCTGACTGTCTGTCCATCTCGTGGTTGTGTTCACAGGAGAGGCGGGGCAGCGCCCGCTCTGTGCTGTGTGGGAAACATTTTCCAGTCCCCACGGCAGTCACACAGCTGCGTCTCTCCAGGCCTGATTGCCCATTGTGTGAATGTCCCAGTTGACTAAACCATTTCCCTCTTCTGGTTTCCAGCTTCTGACCTTTAAAGAAAGGCTTCAGGGCCCGTGTGATGCAGATAATACTTGGCTCCCGTTCGAATTGTTTCGCTGGAGTAGGTTCCCGGGAATGAGAGGACTGGGCCAAAGAGAGAGGAAGGGCTTTGGTTCTTTGCTGGGAATTGCTTTACCACTTTTTTTTTTTTTTTTTTTTTTTTTTTTTTTTTTTTTTTCTTTTTGAGACAGGGTCTCGCTATGCAGTTGAGGCTGGTCCTGAGCTCACTTTTGTAGCCCAGGCTGGTCTCGAACTCGCACCGATCCTCCTGCCTCAGCCTCCCAAGTGCTGGGTTTACCGCTTTCTTAGAGGCACAGGCCTGCGATGCACCCAGGCCAGTGTGGGGAGCCTTGAGAAACCACCCTAAGGTGCCTGGAGGAGCACAGGATGCCGGAGACCCAAGCTCCACGGAGCAGTGGGGATGGTGGGTGGCATTCCCTGAGGCACCCCGGGCAAATTACTGAACGCCGTGTAGAAGTCAGCTGCTTTATCTATCTAGACTCAGGAGTTAGGGTACTCGGGGCTTCATAGCCATAAGGGGTTACACGAGTTCCGTATTGTATAGGATAAGTGTGGTCAGGCCAGCAGCCAGCACATGGGAGCCCTTAGTAGGTCTGAGGCGCAATCATTGCAGCCATCTTGCCTGTTTTCCATCTCGCACCCTCTTTCCACAAGAGACCCTCCTCCGTCCCCCACCCCCGCCCCTCCCGCCCAGGCTTCCAGATTTCCCTGGGGAGCTCTTTGTGTCCGCCATCAAGGGCAGCCTTGGCGGAGGGAGACGCAGTCTGCTGGTCTTCGGGCGCCCTCTTGTGGAAGTGGGGGCCTCCCCACTCGCAGCTGGCGGAAGGCTGGGTGCGTGTATGTGTGGGTGTGTGCTTGTCTGTCTGTCTGTCTGTCTGTCTGTCTGTCTGTGGTGAAGGAAAAGGCGGGGGAGGCCCCAGTCGCTGCAGATAAGACAGGAAGCAGTGCGTCATGCCGCCTTCCTCTTGGCTGGGGAAGACTGCATCTCAGGCTCCACAGGGGCACAGACCCCCGGGACGCTGCCGGGGTGCGGGCGTGGGTCTGGCCCTTGAAGCCGCCCCTTGTCACATTCAGGTCCCAGGTCCTTACTGCAGGTGGCCGGGTCCACAGGTCTGGAGAGGGAACAGCGAGCAAGGCAGAAGTGTGCTCAGCGCAGGGGAGGAACGGAACGTGGAGGGGACACGCGCTGAGGAGACCCAGCTGGCCCAGGTGGGCCCCAGCTTTGGGGCTGACGGGTTGGCTCAAGGGGTCACCAAGGGCCGCAGAGGCGCCCCTGAGCGCGGCCTCGTCTCTGGGCTCTAGTTTCCTCAGTGTCGTCGCGGGGGCGGGGGCTCGCTTGCTGCGCCCACACTTTCCCAAGAAAGCTTCCCGGTGTTTTTGAGCGCTCCTTCCTGCAGCCTGAGGCGCGCTTCTTCTCCAGTCTTCTGCTTGGCTCCACCCCTTCCCTGAAGAAATGAGGACCAGAGGGTGACAGGCAGTGACGGTGCCCCACCCCGCCCTGCCCACTCGACCCGCCAGGAGCCCCCCCATGCCTCCTGCCCCTGTCAACCCAAGGCCCGGGTGGGGGGCAGGGTGGCCGGCGCGCGCTGAGTGGGACTGGGTCCCTCCGAGCCGGCCTCTCCACGGGCGGGCCCGCGAGTGTGGTCGCGCACTGTTTTGCCGGGAGAAGGCTCCGCTCTGATGCCACACTGCCCTCACGGGTGACCGTAGTCCTGGGGAAACTGTGGTCGTGACCACGTCCGCGCTTGCTTCCTGGGCAGCTCGGCTGGTTGCCTTCCCTCCCTGTGCACTTCTCAGGGGACCCAGCTGGGATAAGCGGGGAGGGAATTTGAACGAGAATTCCACGCTCCCTGGCAGCCAGGAAGCGCTCCACGCACAGCGTGACAGACAGGCCGAGGATGGGCAAGGGCCAGGAGATTCTACGAGCGCTGCTTGCCCTGGTCTTGGTCCAGGGTAACACCACACGGACGTGGAGCTCTGATGTGGGGGCCACGGGGCCCCACCGCTGCCGGCAGCCACCTCCCCGCTCTGCCTCCCGGCCTCTCAGGCCGAGCGGCAGAGGCCTTATCGCCCCTTCCTGCCTTGTTCTGTGTCCAGGAAGGAAGCAGCGCCAGCTGCTGCAGGTGGGACATTCATTCCTTGGCTTCTGGATCTCTCGGGGTTCGCAGTGATGGAGCTGGCGTCCGAGCCAGCTGGACGGAGGCCAGAGCCCCACTCGGGCGGGAATGCTGTGCCCTGGAGTGCGGATTGCAGCAGCGGCAGCCCTGGGCTCAGGGACAGCTCCAGTGGGGCATGGGCCAGATGTGCCCCTCACCTAGAGCTGCTGGACACCTGTTATGCACCTGGGCCTGGGATGGGCTTGGGGGAGACCGCAACAGGATGTCACCATGGGAGCTACAGGCATGGAAAACACTGGACAACTGAGGCACGGACCCTGGGTGCAGGGTTTCTGGGCAGAGGGAGGTCCAATAGGGTGTCTCCTTCCGGGGGCCCGCTTTCCCAGCTGCCCTGATCCTGAGGCAAAACCCTATGCCTTGGAACACTGCCCACACGCAGGGCCCTTGAGGCTCTGCCCCCGGGGTCACCGGGACGGCTGTGTCCTGGGGCACACTGGCCAGAAGAACCCGAGAGCTCTCAGCTCTGTCCCCTCCCAAATGACATAACCATCTGGCCCACACATGGCTGGGCTTGATCAATATGGGTTCCCTGGCTGGGTTGGCAGAAGCGGGGAGAAGATGGAGATTAGTGCTGTCCCCCAGCCCGGCCCAGCAGGGCATGGGAGGGCCCTGCTACCCTTCATCTGCTGTCTGCCATGTTTTAGACAGCCCTGGAGGGCCAGTTAGGGTTGGGGGTGTGTGCCACTGCGGTGGCTGATAGGTCACTTCCACGCACCCTCCCTCCCTTCTTCCTACCCTCCCCCACTCCAGTCCCCTCCCCATGGTCCCCTTCCCCGGCCTTCTCCTCCCTCTCAATCCCCCTTCCCTCTCCCTCTCTTCCCTTTCTCTCCCTCCCTCTGTCTTAGGATGTCTATCTTGAGGACAGACTTTGGAGCTGGTGACCTCTCTGTACCCAAGGAAGCTTGCTCAGCAGAATCACCTGCCAGGAGGTGGGGGAGCAACGGGAAGGGCGCTGTAAGCCTTAGTGTGGTGCCTTCACCTTGGGACTCTGGCTGGAGTTGGGGAGCCTGGAGACCAGCCAGCCCTGCAGGCCTGGCTGTCCCGGTCCACTCCCTGCCAGCCAGCCGAGAAAAAAGAGCAGCTAATTGATACTCGGATGCTAGTGGCAGTTAAGGAAGAATGGAGACCCCCCCAGGACTGTTTTACCTGGTAGGGGCTTTCAGGTCCTGTCTGCTGCCTCTGTCTTCTCTGCTGGGCCAGGCGCTCAGCTACCTGGCTATGGGCTGGGGTACAACCAACTTGTTCCAGTCTGGCGTAGGGAGCCAACCAGGGGACCCCAGCCAAGGGTAGGGACAGGGTCACTTTGGTGACCACATATCTCCAGATGGCGGTTGAGCCAGATGGGCTTAAAACATCAGGTCAGACAAGATGCGCCCACTTGTGGCCTGCGCCCCTACTCCTCTGGCTCTCAGAAAGACCAGGCCAGAAAGTGGAGGAGGTGGCCCTGGGGGATGGGCACTGTGGGGAGCTGAGCCTTGCCCTGCCATGGGGCATTGGGGGCCGGGGCTTGGGGAGTACAGACCTCACGCCTGGGCTCCTGGCTGGTGGGAGAAGGCCGAGGTCCTGAGCCTGGGCCTACCCGGCTGCCTCACTGGGCCAAACATGGTTCTGAGCTGCTTGGGATGGTCCGGGCTGCTGGCCACAGCTATCCTGGTCCTGGGTGAAGAGGGGGCAGCTGCGGACTCTGTGGCCCTGTGGCCACTGCACCTGCTGGGATTTTGAGGCCTGGGATGATGAGCTAGATCTCTCCTGGCTGTGCTCTGGGTCCCTTCCGGCCTGTACATCGCTTGGAGCCCAGTGGGGGTGGGGCAGGACAGGGGCAGGGGCAGGGGCTGCCCTTGGATGGGGAGCAGAACAGCTGCAGTTGCCAACTGGGGGTCGGCTTGTCTCACACCCAGGAGCACTGAGCCTGTGTGGTGCTGGGTGGGGTGGCCTATCTGCAGGTTGCCGCCGGAGCACAGAGGAGGCACTGCAGGAGCTGAGATGCTGCTGGGGGCTGATCGATGCTGTCTGTCTCTCTTGGGCTATTCTGCTGAGGGACCCTGTCCCCCTGGGGGCTTTGCTGGTGAATTTGGTCCTTCTCTTCATTTTGACAAAAGATATATATAGGGGCCCGGCAGGATGACTCAGCGGTCTAAAGCACCTGCTTAGGAAAGCTTAGGCAGCTGCAGGGACCATGGTTCGATCCCCAGCACCACATGCTGCGCCAGCCCTGCCCTCAGGGCAGGCTGAGCCGGCCATAAAAATAAATAAACAAACAAACAAAAGTTCTGAAACAAGAAAAAAAAAGATATATATGTTTTCACTTTATTTATGTTATGGCTGGCTCAGCCTGCCCTGGGGGTGGTGCTAACACTGCATGTGGTGCTGGGGATCAAACTGGGGTCCCTGTGGTTGCCAAAGCAGGCATTCTAGACTGCTGAGCCATCTCGCTGGCCCTGGTCCTTCTCTTCAGAGGAGAAGCTCAGGATCTCACCGTGGCTGAAGATGGCTGTGGTACCTTTCGGGGAGCTCTGGCGCTTACTGTGAGTGCTGCTTCCTGGATCCCGACTTTCCAGCTGCCACCACTGACCTGGGGGCCTTCCCAACACAATCTGTGAAACAGGCCTGCCGGAGCCGTTGCCATGGGCACTTGGCCTCCGCTGCCCTCATGGGAGGCCCTGCTCTGGACTCCAGGTCTTCAGCTGGACTGGTGCAGGATGCCGCTGACTCTGTGGTCCTCAGTGTGTGGGCAGAGACTTCCTGCACTTTTGTGTGTGATTCTTTGGGTGACTACAAAATAACCTTATGCAATGGGCCCTTTATTATTGCTCCCCTTATAAAACCCCAATTAGGACTCTAACTCCCAAGGACTGACTGTGAGCCCCTTGTGTCCTAGGGTGCAGGCAGCCTTGGCTGTAGGTGTGTTTGAAGCTCATGGGGACCCCTAAGAGTGGAACAGAATTGGGGCTGGAGGATGCTTACAGGTCCCCTCCAGGTCCGCTTGGGTGAGGGCCTTACGAATCCCTTTCCAGACCTCAGCCCACTGCCGGGGTCTGGGCCAAGAGCAGAGGCCTTCTAGAGACTTAGGCGCGCCACAGGCGGTGGCCCTGGCAGGGGGACAGGTCATACCTGTGGGTGGCCGCTGCCAAGCCTCCAGGAACTCAGGCCTGCCACTGACCGCAGGTAAACACTGCACTTTGAGGGGGAGGAAGCGCCCTCTCCGGGCTGGCTTCCTGTCAGGGAGGGCAGTGAAAGTTTCCAGTGTGCGGCTGTGTATTTGTGCGCGCGCGCGTGCTCACGGAGGTGACCTGTTATCTTTTCCTCTTTACAGAAAATCAGGTCAGTGGTTTGACTGTTGTTACTGGCCGCAAGGTGCAGTGGGAGGGGACCCAGGAGTCCCCAGAGACCAGAGGAAAGGGTGGCCCATCCGAGCAGGGGACACAGCCTCCCTGACAGCGTCTCTCGGTGTCCCCTCCCCTCCTCTGCCCGGTGGCTCTGGCAGCACTGAGGGCTCCAGGTTTGACTCAAGCGGCACTGTCCCCACAGGCGACAACAACAACCACCGGGCCAGGGTGCTGCCCCCCCCAACACTTTCACCCGCCATCCTCACCCCGCCCACAGCACCAGGGGAGGACAGCAGATGCAGCCTTCCTATCACCGCCCGGGTCGCCCACAAAGGCAGAGATCAAGGCACAGCTTCAAAGGCAGCCCAGTTTCCCCTCTGACCTCAGATTTACCTTGGGGTCCCAGGGTCATTACCCTGAGGCCCAAGGGAAACAGTGGCTTGTTGGGGTGCCCAGGGGCGGAGCTGAGTCTTTGGCTGTCAGCCACGGCCAGTGCTCTCCTTGGTCCCCCTGGCCCAGCACCAGATAGGACCTCTTCCCTGAGCCCCTAGTTGTCCCTGCTCCCTGGGCTCTGGCCCCGCCCACCTCCTGGGCACCCTCAAACCCTGCCTGCCTACAGCCTCTGGAGGGACAAAGCACCCCCACTTTCCTGCTGGGAGGGTGGGAGAAGGTGAGAGGACGGGGTCGCAGGTTTACAGTCTGGGGCTCTTCCAGGACGGTGCCCCTGCCTGAGCCACAGCCGCACAACAGGAGGGATGGTTCCCCGAGACTGAAGCCTCATTCTCGGAAGGAGCCATGCTCGTGTAGGGGCTGCGTGATCCCTGAGCATCTCAGCTTGACACGTTGTAACTGAAGCCGGCGGCGCCTGCCCTCCTGGTCAAGAGGGGTAGCGTCCACATGCCTTGGGCAAACACGCTGGGCCACCGACCTCAGCGCCCCCTATAGGACTGGGCAGGATAGCCCAGGAAAGGGCTCTGTCCTGACTCTCCGTGGCCCTCTGCACAACGCCGGAGGTTCTGTGGCCACTACCTTGGACAACAGAACTCTACAGCACCACCCATGTTTTTCAGTGGGGAAACTGAGGCTGAGGAGAAGACAGACGCTGGGGCGGGGGCGGCCGATGAGGAATGGCTCCCCGCCCTGAGAACGGGCCTCTGGCTCTCCCTTTGCCGGCTGCTCTCTGCCCATGAGCGCCTGGGGGTGACCTGACCTCCCTCCCTGCCTGGTCCCCAACCAGCGTGTACGTGTGGGGTTCTGGGGACTTGCGACCTCAGAAGGATTCTGAAGAAATCAAGCCTGGTGTTGGCGCCCGCCCTGGGGCCCTTCCTCTCCTCTGTGGGGACTGAAGGAGCAGGATGTGGGGGGCATCCTCAGGGCTGCCCCGTTTTCCTGCAGCATCTGGCATGGCCTAATGGCTTTCAGTCCTCCGGGCAGGGACGGAGCCAGGAACAGCTTTGCAAGGGGGCGTGGTGGTGGTGAGGAGTAGGGGTGGGGGTGGGGTGGAAAGCGGAGGAGGAAGAAGGAGCTCCGGGCCCTGGGGCCCTGGCTTGGTTTGGGGCGGGGACTCAGGATGAAAAGGAGCCAGGGTCCCTGGAGGAGCGCGAAGGAGGCTGGGCCACCGACCACAGCGCCCACCTTCTGGGTT